>JAODKN010000114.1:26648464-26659022 GCA_026774425.1 Petrocephalus zakoni
TTCTGACAATGGGTTTTTAGGTAAAGTCTGTGTTTCCTGATGTAACAGAATGATACTACCCATTATCACTCGAAATAGCAGTAAATACTTATATACAGTTGCTAGAACAGAACTACTGCAAAAATGGATAGTATACTGATGCTGTTATCCAGCTCTGAATTGGTGATAAGATCATTCTTAAGAAACACAGGAGTTATTTAGATCATGTTTATGCCATAAAAACATATTTGCCTGAATCAGGTTAACGAGATTACCTTAAGCCAGCTAACCTTGCAAAATGCAAACATATGACATGTATACATTAGGTTAGATGTATACAGTATATTAGAATGTCTATATATTGCACTCAATCCAGTTTTTCAAATGAGAGCTCTGTTTTGCTACTCATTTGATGCTTACTTTTGAGTTAGCATTGTGAAATGAAGAAACCACTATGTGCTTTGTAATTGATTCTAAAAAAAACATTTAGTAACATTCTATGAATGCAATGCCTATAATTACCTATCGACATGACACATTGTGATGCATTCATAAAGCATTATAAACATGACTAGAAATATTTACAAAAAGGCACACATTGTAACAAATTATAGCCATGTCTATTATGCATTATGAATACTTTATGAAGTTCTCACCTATAATGCACTATAGATAATTCAGTTCAAAGCATCCTTAATTCTTATACCATTGATATGCATGGCGGTTTTGCTTGTCTACATTATGCTATTCTCACTGATTTAGAGTTGGTTGAAAGATAGAGCTAGCAAAAAATAACAAACTCACCTACAAGTGAAAAAAAAAAACAAAAAACACATACAGAGATAAGACCCGAGGGCGAGGTGAACACTTGTGCTGCAGCGGTGAGTTACCTGAAGCCTAGCTGGCCCTCACTACTTACCCTTTGGCTCTGTTTGGGGCTAAAATGAGTCTTTTCTGAGTCTTTAATAAAAAAAAACATTAAAGACTAACCACAAGGGGTGTGAAAGGCCCAAACGACTACAAACGTGCAGTAATTCTTAATAATGCACAAGGGTCAATGGATCTTGGGTGGGGATCTGGTAGAGAGAACAGGAAGCAGCATCAGGACCAAGAACAGCCAATGAGGAAAATGCTGGGAGCATCCTGCATTTTTAGTAATACTCCTGGGTTCTTCTGTGTATCTGTACCTGCTTTGTGTTTTGCTTTTTGCTGCCATTCAGCTGGCCTTCCTTAAACAGGCCTAGTCCTCCTTTTAATGTGGCATATTTACACCCTGCTGCCTAGTGCTTTTATCCAACACTGTGCAAATCCCCCACCTTGTCACTTGCCAGATAATTATTACCTTTTCATGACCAATTTGGCCTTCTCTCTCAGCCATTATGTTGTTAACGTCATAAAGTTCAGTAAAACCTACTCCCCACCAGCAGCAGTGCTAAGAAAAAGAAAAGGTTTAAGGAACAAAGGCACTAAAACACAACAAAAAAATGCAAAATTACCTTATCCTTCTTCTGCTTCTCATCCTGATATATCGTCCATTTTTCTCCATCGTTGCTGAATGCCAGCTTGTAAGAGCCCACAAACTGTACATGCCCAAAGTCTTTGGCTCCTTGGGTGATGATGCCAGTGATTTTCGTAGGAATGAGCAGATCGATCTAAGAATACAAAGCAAAACACCGACATTAATATTAATATTAGCTTGGCAGATAACTTGGCAACCATGACAGCGCATTCCCCTACTGGGATGTGAACATACATCATCCTGGTGCCTTCCCTAAAGCATGACAAACCAACTATCTTTGCCCCGTCAGTTGTTCATCTGCAGTATAGTTACAAAGGTCAAAGAGACTTACTTACAGCACACAAACGGCCCTCTCCCTCCAACACGGGAGAGAGAAAAAAAAATATGACGTGATTTGTTGTGCTGTTGTATTTCTTGAGGGTAGACAAATTAAATCATAATGCGAACAAAGTTAAAGTTATATACAAAGATATATACTGCAAGTGCTCATTTTTCACAGAGTTTTTGGACTTGTTTTCCCTTACCTTCACCCATGTCCTGGCTGTTTGCTCTCCAAACCGACCACATTAGTTATATTAGTTATATTTGTCATCGCTCATTTTTCTAATACCTGCAGCAATAGTCATGTCGAAGACACTTTGCTTCATTAAAAGTAAGATAATGCTTCTCTTGGCAGGTCCAAAATAAAGCCATTGCAGTGAGAAGAAACTGGAACAGGCCACTGTGGCAGTGCAAAGGATGGGCATTTTCGGGGGGTTAGGTCCCGAGTCTTATCTCTACCATGGCTATTTACGTTATTCTCTGGAGCACCCCTCAGCCTCTCAACACAAATACTAAACTATGTGTCGATTCTTTCCAAATCTGTCTTAATACTGTAGTGAAATCCATAAATGAGCTCCACAAAAGCTATCCAGGTATATTAATTAATATTATCCTTGTGCAAATTCACATGCAATACATTTTTATGCAAAAAGGGCATTTCTTCATTCAGAGCCTGACGTTGACCAGAGTAGATAATTTCAACACAAAACGAATTCATTCTTCGCCTTGCTGACAGATCGTAATTGGAACTGGGATCTTAAAGCCCACATGTTCCGGGCGATAGTCAATATCTGTAAAAATGTAACGGCACTATTGGAATGTAAATTATTTAAGCCAACGCAGTATTGCAAAGCATCAACTACTCAGTGTCGGTGAAAACTTTAGTCTGAATGGATGCAGAACTCGGCAGGCAGGAAATCATATTCCAGCACAAAGGCTGGTTTTGCATAGCTAAAAGCGAACTGTAATTTCTGTCAAAGGTTACAGTGGAAGGCTCCCGAGGCCCAAATTCCCCTTACTTTCATGCCAAAACTAAAGCGAGGTGGAGTAAGCTGGTTATAGTGTACTTAGTGCTGATATGCTTCCAGTGTGTTTTACAAAGGCAAATGCAGGCTTTTGAAGTCCTGAAGAAAACCAATGGATTCCCGTGCCAGTGTAATTAAATCCTCTGCCTAATCTTTCATGCAGCCTCAAGGCTAAACAATGCGCTCACCTATTCACCAGCCTGTTCCTCACCAGTGAAAACACCAACCGTTCAGCAAAGTTAAGCCTGATAAGTAAATAAAGGTTCCAGGTATTATGCTCTTCCTAACAACAAAAGAATATTTAAGCAGAGGTATTTGTTCTTGTGGTGTGTCATTGTGGTAACGAAAGTTGGGAGATAGTACGCTTCTGCATTATGGATTTAGTATTGATCCTTTTTGGCTTCTGTTTGTATAATCCCGGGGGATAAAAATGCTTTCGAATACTTACATATACTTGTACATTAAGTGACAGAAGACCATTCTGGAGCAAATTGCCCATGGTTAAGAATCACATTCACAAATGACTTATCCGAAGCCATTCTCCGGATGGACATAAAACAAACAGGGAATGTTTCAGGCTCTCTCGTAATGTAATTCCCACAGCCGTGTTTTCAACAAGATCACGTCATGGCTCATCCGCCTCGGAATAGTACAGCTGTTATTAAAATGTCATCGAAGCGATTTCCATGTTCTCTTACTTTGTGTAATTGAGTAATACTTTGTGCAACTGAGGCCTTCTGCTTAGTGACCCATCCACTGCCAAAGGTAACAAGCAAACCTCATTGTTAAAAACAAGCCTGAAACACAACCACGTCTGTAAAATGCAAGAAATCCTGTTCAAGGCAAGGATTTGACTTTTGACTTTGGGTCATACTTAAGTAGATAGTAAAGCTTCAATGAAATGCTGCTTTGATTGTGCCAAAGTGCCCAATGCTGCCTGCTTTCACAAAAAGACGCCTCCTCCCTTGTCTTTGTTCTCTCTCCAATATTCACCTCACATTTCTGAGGGTGTAAAATGTAATTGATTTGCGAAGCCAACTTCAAGAAAAAGGTTTCCTGTAATTGATTTTGCGCCAGTGATTTTGCTGATTTTCGAAGAAAAGAGATTTGATTAAGAGAAATAGCACAAACCGCGTGTGGAAATATTATATTCTGCTTTCATTCGTGGCCTGTTGTCAGTTTCTGGTTAATGGAGCATTCATTCTCACTTATGAGACTGAGTTTAGCAGAAGCACAGAAATGCAAAATCGGCTTTTACATGGGGAACATATATGTGGTAGAAATGGACAGTGAAAAATAAGAAGAAATGAACATGGTCAAGGACAAGTCAAGAGAGATGCTCATCTCGCGAGCAAGGAGAACCTGGATTTGTTCATTTATTATGCAGAAGCTGGAGAGCCAGGGTTGGGATAGAAGATATGGGTGGTGATAGAGAAAGGAGCGTAAGATGCCTTCTGTGCATGGACGACGTGATTATGATTACGTGGAACAAAAAGCAAATAACGCAGTATTTTATGTATGTTCCCTCCCAGCTTCCGGGCCAATGAGGAACTGAACTGGATACCTGGTAAAGATATGTTGGGAGCTGGGAGGGAACAGAAAGTGGACTGTCTGGGGGTCCCTGGGGACTGGGTCAGTAATCGCTGTTATAACTAACCTGTCAAGTGAATGATTATTGGTGACAACTGAGAGTACATGAGAGCTGAGCAAGCTTTACTCCCCACCAAAAACATACAACGGTAACACTTTACTTAAAGCAGCCATTATACTGCATTATAATGCATTCATAAAGTATTATGAACATATCAATAAAGACTTATAAAAAGGCATAACACATTAAAGCCGTGTTTCTTATGCATGTGAATGATATATATATATATATATTGAATGCTGTATGAATTTCTCATTTATAATGCACTACAAACATCTTCATAGTGCAGCACAAAGAGGTAAGATAAGATAACACTTTATTTATCCCGGAGAGAAATTAGGGAGTTTACCAGAAGCACAGAAATAGGAAATTGGCTTTTACATGGGAAACATATATATGTTCTTTAAGCATCCTCAGTTCTTATACTGACCATTATAATATAAAGGTATTTACAGTATAGATACTAAATCCGCACTGTAGTATACAAATATATATAATATAAACCTATTGTGGGTTATATAGCCTAATCGGGAAAATAACAGTAAGCTAAATGTCACATAATGATCTCATTTATTCTCATTAGCATCACGTTGCTGTTCAAATACACCGCACAGACATTGGGGGAATGTCCAATCAATTTTCAGTAGCTATGCCTCTGCAACACGGAGATGCTTTGCCGATGGATTTTAAAGCATCATGGAGACATCGTGCCAATCCATGTGTGCTGTCTGGGGACTTTTTATGTACAAGACAATACAACTGTCAAAACTTATCCATCACTATACCTAATATCACGCCTTCATTGCACCACCATAAGGTTGGAAACGTTAGATCATAATCAGAATAACAAGGAAATAGGCTGCATTTGTCCATTAATATTTTCACACAAGATAAAAACAAGTAACGAGCCCATTTAAATTTCAGTATTTTGAATTGCATTAACTTGAAAAGGAAATTAATTACGTTGCTGACAGAAGTAGTGAAATTGCAGTAATGCATTAGTACTAACACTGGGAACAATACAGTGTGGACGGAGAGGAAGGATAACAAGGAAAATAAAACGAGTGATAAAGAAAACACAAAGAAAAGAAAAAAAAATGGAGCAGAGGATCAGAGTCGTACTGGGGTACAGGGTCAGTAGAAAAGCGGCGAACGCCGGAGGCGTGTCAGGCAGGAAGCAGCCTGGGCGGCAATCACAGCAGGTCAGAGACAGACCTCAGCAAAGTCACTCCGGTGAAGAAATGCCCCAGGCTAAGAGCATGCCCCAACAGAAGGAGCACCAGGCCAGAGACCGGACGCGGGAAGCCCGGCACAACCTCAGGGTAAAGCAGAGACAGGGGAAGCCAGAGGAACAGCAGATGGGGGCAGGCCAGGCCAGCCAGGGGCGTACACCCCAGAGGCTTACTATTAATCGGGAAGAGACACTTAGGTCCCTGTGAATTATAACCAGGCTGCAAGCTATAGGCGACTGTGGTGAAGCTAGCTAGTCTATTTTAGAAATTTACTTTAACAGATAAAGGACAACAAAATTTTATTTAGGGCAAAAAAAATGTAATTCTGAAATGGACTATATATGCATTATGTAGCTTTGAGTCAAGGGGCAAAAAATGTACAAGATTATGTAGTGATTTTCCTATTTAAAATAATCATGTTGAACAGGATAAGTACACCTGAGCTGTAGAGCACTCCTGAGGGGATCAGGCTGTACCGATCATAGCCGAAGTGGTTCCCAAGGCAAGCATCACTGCCAGTGTCCTCCCGTCCAAAGCTAAGTGAAATTGGCTAGCAAGTTGGCACCCTAGGTAGCCACCGATGTTGCCTATAAGACTGACCGACCCTGGGATCAGGTATGGAGCTAAGAGATGGTCAGCACTGTCCTGGAAAGACCAAGGATCCCTGGGGCATTGGTAAAGATCATCTACACAAGGAACTGTCCTAAATGGTGCCTACTGTGGTTTGCAGAACTGAAATTACAAAGCAGGTGTACAGAGTCGGTGAGGAGTTACAGTCAGCAGGTTGAAAAACCCCAATGCTTTATTTTTCTTATTTCACATTTCCTCTCAGAAAGCACAACTGAAGTATTGTCAGAAACAGAAAGTGTTCCCAGTAGATTCTTGAATGCCTTCTGTGAAGGTCTTTTGCAGTGACACAGACATTTTTCTGGGTTCCTCATACTGACAGCGATTATTTTATTTTTCTTGTTCGGATGATGTCCCAGCAAAACAATATTTGTTGGGAGAACTTCCCTAGGTTCAAAGAAATACCCCTTTCTCTTAGCCCACCCACAACCTGTGTTATTTAACCTTGACATGGATCATCCCTGCTGATTCCAGTGCCATCCTGTTCTTTAGTCCTTTAGATGGCTGTGATTTGTGGTTTCATCCCTTTGTTAACACCAACTTAACAAATAAAGCTGGATCCAACATTCACAGTGTCTAATATAAATGAAGTATACACCTATATGCCTGAGGTTTTAGTAAAAAAAAAAAAAAAGAATGGCACTAGATGTTGTTTTATGCAGCTACATATTGTGGGGCAGTTATTCTCTCTGGCTTTCAGTTTATTGCATTTGGGCCTGTGGGGTCTGCAATGTTTTCTTCAAAAAGATAAAATGCTTGCAAGTCTTTAGCAATTTTGACTTTCATAATTCCAACATAGTCCACGCACTTGAAGCAAGAGACTGTTTCGCGAATGATTCATGGATTCACTGACAGGGGTTGCTGTGCAATAAAGACATTAAATTCCCTCCCCAGTGAATACCCTACAGAAGGGTAAAAAAACAAAAAGACAATTCAAATAACACTAAGCAAAACTGATGGCAACACCCAGCTGAGTATATATTACACTTAATAACTTTCCTTTATGAGATGTTACTACAGTAAGTCACTACGTTTTAGTCACACACTGCCTCATAAAGATGGCAACTAATAACAGATGCAGTCAATCAATCTATATGTAGATAACTTCACAGGCCATTGAACCACTGCACTAAAGCTTAAGGTGGAAAAATTAACAGGGAAAAATCACACTAAACATAAATGACTTGAATAAGAATGCTTGTGTGAGATTGGATGAGCAGCAAGGTATAATGAAATGCTCAAACATTTTCAGTTTGGGCCAGTCACATTTACAAAAGTTGGATATGACTTTTGAGAATACTGTGTGAAATCAGAAAAGGTCAGGACACGCTATACACACGTACAGTGTTTTACGGGATCACTTGGTCGTAACAGCCAGTGAGAGAGTGAATGAGGCCAGGAAGCCCTTGGGGATTGGGTTATTGAGCATCATTGGCTACTGGCTAGACAAACCCAGTTTTTATTGGATACTTTATTGGTTTCCATTGGGTTACCTCAGGCAGTGATTGACAGAGAACAGTAATAACATCTGCCTCGGGTTGCGAAGCCTTGTTTCTAGTAATGAGCACCTTCCTGGGTTGTAGTGATACTGCAATCTACCACGACAGTTGGTCCATCAAACAGTCTTTTGTAGGTCATAGATTAAGGATCTCCTGAGCTTGGTGCATCAATATCTGTTTTGCGCAAATTATAACTGAATTTTCTTTAAGTAGAAACTGAATTGCGAATAGGGTATATTTCCATTGATGGGTGCCACATGATCTATACTTGTCATATATCACCGCACGAGACTAAGATACATGCCTCGTCAAGGCTCAACATTGTGTCCTACATGTGTCCTTGGTGTAAACTCATTTACCAGTTCTGCTTCCAGTGCAGTTTTGAGATCTACTTCTTTTTCAACTTGCCACAAAAATAAGCAAAGGTAAAAACAATTTTGGTATATCTGAGGGTTCTTTTAGGGCAGAGGGTCCTTTTGGGGTGTGTAATGGTTAGGGGCACGGCCACGTAATTGAAAGCTCGCCAGTTCGAGTCCCCGACCCACAAGTACCCCAGAGGTACCCTGAGCGAGGTACCGTCCCCAAGCACTGCTCCCCGGGTGCACACGTAGCTGCCCCCTGCTGTGACACTTGACAACATACCTATAATACCTACTATTCACTACCTATGAACTCATGCCTAACAAAGTGAAAGGCCTTTCTAATTCCTTTTTATATTGGGTAAGCTTTTCTTTCAGGCTTTCACTGTTATCCGTTCACCACCTGATGACAGTGTCAAGTGAGTTATTTAATAATTAAGGTATTTGGAAGCAAAAAATGTACATGTTTAATTCTACACAGTACTTTTGGTGTACTAGTGAACAGAGGGATGAGGTGGCAATGGTTTTGGTGCATGCGGGGATTGGGTAGGGACGATTTAGCTGTTTGCAGGTACAGATGGGGATGGGGATAGATATCATCCCTGTGCAGCTCTCTACCTTGCATGAGTAATGTTTGACCTCAGAAACAAGAACGCAGACAATTGTGAGGAACAATGCTGGGCCTTTGTTTAGTAAGAAAGTATGAACAGAAGAAAGGGGACAAGTTTCATTTCTGTTCATAAAGGCATCTATCTTTATGTCTTTCAAGTCCTTGAGAATTCAGATGTTGAGAAATGCTCGACAAATCAACTGTCTGCATTTACCAGCGCCCTGGGTTCACAGAAGGCAGCCCTTCACTAAAGCAGAAATTTAAGGCATGTGTTTCTTGCGGCAGCTGTATAAACAGATGGAAGGCCTTTGACATGTTTGTTTTCGTTATGCAGGGAGCACTTTTATAAGCTAATTGTTTCTCATACAGATCAGACAGTTACAAATGACATCAGTCCCAATTCATATTTCAAAGTGAGATGACAGCCATTTTTAGTCTTGTGTGATTTCGACCTTGAAAATACTCAAGGTTCTACTTGGTGTGGACATTTGGAATTATGGGTAGTGACACAGTATTCTCTTCCACTTCAGATTTCTCTCACAAGACCAATTGAAATGGACCCTGTGCTACATACCACTAACAGATACTAGATTAGCTGCTATTCGTGGTGCAGTTGTGAGTACCCTACACATGAATGGCTGGACCCAGGGTTTCCCAGCCGAACATTGGCTAGAGTATCACACTGCTTCCAGCTACTTCTCATCTTCCTACAGTGCATCCTGGTGCCATCTGCTCCCTAGGGAAACAGTACACATGTACCCGTCCATCCACATGAGGTAAAAAGAAAGAGAACTCATCGGACCTGGCGACCCTCTTCCACTGCTCCGTAGTCCAGTCATGATGACTGTGTGACCATTCCTGGTGCATTCACCAGTGGAGACAGATAGGCTTGGGCACTCTAACTGGTCTGCAGTCACGCAGTCCTATATGCAGCACAGTGCGATACACTTTCTGGCACAGTAATTTCGTGTTGTGCCACAGTAGCCATTCTACCATGCTGTACCAAATGGGACACTCTCTTTTGTTAGTTACTTTTCCCTCCTCTAAACACTATCAGTAGGTGCTCACCACCACTGACCAGGAGCACCCCATGATCCTTGCCGTTTCAGAGATGCACCAATCCAGTTTTCTGGCAGTGAGAATTTGTCCCTAGTCAAAGTCACTCAGATCATTACACTTGTCCATTTCTCCTGGAGTATTTTTTTTTCTTGTGCAGAAGCATTACATAACTTTTTTTCAGGTAAATTAAAATAATGTGACTTTTTGCTTATTTTCCAGTAACCCAAAATTAAGAAACACAAAATTAGATAAACATTTTTTTAATCTTTCAACTTTATTGCATGTAATCCACGATAAAAATCAATTATATAATAAGATAGTGTCACACCCAATGGGGCAGGACACTCCAATTAGTGGTTTCACCTGGCGTCACTTATATAAGCAGACGTGCCTGAAAGCTCCGTGTGAAGTATTGCTGCTGTTTATGAGCCTTATAGAGCATCTTGAGCAGTGAGTGCTCCCGCCCTGCCTGCACCTGCCCTGCCTGCACCCGCCCTGCCTGCTCCCGCCCTGCCTGCTCCCGCCCTGCCTGCACCCACCCGGCCTGCACCTGCCCTGCCTGCACCTGCCCTGCCTGCACCCGCCCTGCCTGCTCCCGACCTGCCTGCTCCCGCCCCGCCAGCACCCGCCCAGCCTGCTCCCCCCCAGCCTGCACCCAAACTGCCTGCTCCCCACCG
>JAODKN010000114.1:26672077-26690095 GCA_026774425.1 Petrocephalus zakoni
CCCCCACCCCCCCCACCCCCCCCCCCCCCCCGCCCCCCCTGGCCCCCCCACACCCCCCCCCCCGCCCCCCCCCCCGCCCCCCGGGGGGCCCCCCCCCCCGGGGGAGGAGGCCTCCTTTTAGGTTTTTTAGGTTTATGGGGGCAGGAATATAGCTAGAAACTCTGGGCCCCCTTGACAAAATGGGCCATCCTGCCAAATTTTACACGCAGTCTGGACAGGATGCTGGTCCACTGCAGACCACATGCTCAAAATCATGTACTTTGGGCATTTAGGAGATGTTTTAATCCAAAGCCATGCAATACAGGGTTAGAGAGCCCCTGGAGCAATAGGAGTTAAGCTTTGCACAAGGACCTAACAGTGAAATCACTCCACAGATCCAGGGATTTGAACCAGTAACCTTCTGACCATAGGCACAGCATCCTACACTGCTGAGCCACATACCACTACCCAAAGACACAGATTAGCCTATGTGCCTTTGGACTGTAGGAGAGAACCCACACAACACAAAGCACTAGATCAGCCAGACTTCAGCATGCTTGGAGTAGCTGGGGTTAAGTGGTTCCAGATGCAGCCGCGGTCAGCCATAGCCGAACCACACAACACCATAAAAATAACAATGTGCCATTACTCCCAGCATTCATAGTATTTAATGATTTAGACGTTTACAATGAACTTCTTGGTGAATTTCTTGCTTTTCGCTCCATTCAAGTGAACCCATAACTTTGCCTGTTTCTTTTGGTCAGGTGTCTTTTCTTTCACTTGATGCACCAAGCATTGTATTCCAGATTTATGACATGCAAATAAAAGAGTTGCGGAGGTAGCTGGTCCACTGAGAAGCCAGCAAGTGCAGCTGGCTGATTAGGGATGATTACTCCCACTTCCCCTCAATCCCTGTGAGGGCTACAAATTGGGGCCATTAGTAACGTGAAGGAGGCCACAGGCTTCATGACCCTGCATGTCGGTCCCACACAGATCCATCAATTCCCAGCTTTCCTCTCGTCACCTGGTCCATTTTGTTCTCTTTTTTTGTCTGGTTGTTGGCTTTCTTAATCCAACAATCCATCCCATTTCAACGACCAGAAAATGCCAGTTTCCCCACGTAAAAACTCCTCTCTCCAGCCAGCCCAGTGCTACATGGTTTGGTTAGCCATCGTAAAAGAAAGATTACTTCATGTAACTCCGTTATACTTATAATTTTGGCTCAGAGACATTTTATCTTCCATATTACACAAGCCGCACTTTCATACAGGGTCCTTCTGACTCCATGGAAATCTTTCTGACCTTGTGACCAGCAAGCTTCCGCTCACTGCCTTAAACACATCCCTGCCACTCCAGGCCAGAGCAGAATTCTCCATGGTCTTTGGAACATGCCTTGTCTTCTATAACTTGAACTCTTTATCCTACGGGAGGGTAAACCTGAATAAAGATATATGTGCATTTTCTTACTTCAAGATGCTGAAAGATGCTGATCCAGTTCATATTCCTCATATGGTCATTTTTAAACTACATGTTATATATTTTTTCTTGCATTTATCTATTTTTATTGTATTGTGGGAAACATAGACTCCTTTTCTAGGCCATTAATATTTTCATAAACATATACATATGATCATGCTCTTGGGATATAACAAAAGATATGTTATATACCTTTATGTACAGTAAAATAGCAGTATAGTCTGCTTGGCGACAAGGAAATTAGGAAATTCTACACCAAAATGTATCACCATGCCTTTCTCTCTTGTGATATTTTTCATTTAGGGTCATGGATTTAGCTACACTAAGACTTTCATAAGCCATTTTTAAGCTGAAAGTCTATATATTTTGAAGCTGAAGTAGCTTCCAAAGCTTATAAATTCTGAAGGTTTGCCATAAATGCTGACTAACATAAATCTAATGAAAACCAAGATATTTTCAGCCTTAAACCCATTTATAAAGCCATGTGCACCCAAGGGTACGAAGCTCAGAGTTAGATGGATGCAGAAAAAAAAAACAGATGACCTAAATAACCTGAGCTAATGACTAGTGTCTTATAAATGTTTCAAGTGCTTTGAACTGACAGTCAGATACACTGAATCATCAACAAACATGGCAACAAGGCAGGTCATATTCAAAATAAACACGGGGAAATTAGAACGTTTTAGGAGAGCCACAGTAAATTGCTGTGGTCGTTGAGATGAAAAACTACACCGACGGGCAGATGTTGGGATTACGATAAAGTGCTTAAAATTTAAAAGTATGAATGCAGTGCCCCTGCCTGTGCTGGCTTCTGCATTATTAATCCTTATGTAACATTCAAGAGGCAATGGGAACACAGCAGAGGTGGTGATGTTTCCCGGCCTTGTTTAGCTTAGCTTCTCATAATAGCTGGCAAACACACTGTAATCAGCCACTAGAAAGTGGCCGCTAAAATAATTCACGGGGACGTTGCAGGGTTCCTTTATTTAATAATGCAGGGGATCCGTGCTTGTGTTTCTTTTATGTGGGAGGGGTATCTAGGTAGTTTTATTGGAACAGCGTAGGGCAATATGTCTTCTGGCAAAGCCAGAGTGTGGTTCCTAACACGGGCCGGGGTTTCACAGCATTTTCCCCTCCCGGGAAAGGCTAACACCTTAGCGTCACGCAAAGGAATCTCGGCTGCCCGTCAGCTCGCTAACGAGCTCTGATGAATTCCATTTACCTTTTGATCTTCTGTTACCTTCCAGTTAATGCGTTTTACCACCAGTGGCCAGCAACGCGTTGCAGTCAGGGAGCCTCAAGCTAAGCCCAAAAAATGACATGAATTTTATTAGGGAAAAGAACCTTATTACACACTAGTAGCCAAAAATCACACATTCTTTCAGGCTCCTGTATGAAAGGTGGAGGATGGCTACCGATGACACTCTACCTCCCCCAGACAATTTCAGTTACCCTATGTGTATCTAAATTAGCTCATTTCTGCAACAGCCCTGAAAGTCACTGCCTGCAGCCAAGGCAAGAGTTTGATTAATTCCCTTAGATACGCTTGAGTCTAGTACCTTAGCTGTTTATCAGTTCAGCTGAGGTTTCAGTGGGTTGTCACATTATAGCAATAAGCCTCACTGTAAGGAAGACACACATTAACCCTGTCAGAGGCCCCTGATTGAGTGTCTGAGTCTTCAATGCCCCCCATACTGTTTTCTATGATGGGGTGGTTGTCATCTGAAGGGGGTTGCATTTTACTAAACAAGGTTAATTTAAGCTTTTTAAGCTAATGTAAGCCTGTGCAATAAGTGCCCCCTGTAAAGTAATATTATGTTGCACATCATAAGAATGACTTTATCACGGAATGAACAATAACATGCCAATAATTATGCAAGGTTGGGACTATGCACTTTATAGTGTGCGTTCATTCCTTTGTAGAACAGCACAGTTGCATACTCTCAGTTCCAGCTTTAGCCAAAGAATTAAAAAATCGAATTTCTGGAAATCCTTTGCCAGCAGCTCGCGTTACGTTCCTGGAGTGCAGGACTTAAATGACAGTTAATGTGTATCAGGGATCTTGAGAAAAAGTGACCAGCATCATTAACCGTAACGTTACAAAGTAAAGTGTATTAGAATTACTTCTGTTAGCTCCCTGGAAAGTTTTACATGAGGCGTTGGTCAACCTTTGGCCTTTTCAATCAGGCCTTTACAAACCCCATTAGATTTTAAACATACTCATTCCATCCTTACACAGCACATCTGATTTAGCTGATTAGAGAATTAATATGTAGTTATTTAGCTTCTGATCTGGCAGTAGCACAGAGCTCGAGGGAGTTTTACTTACGTAAAAACGTTAGGAGGGCAGAATGAAAAAATGATTGACTGAGAGAGATAACCAATCAGATTTTGGAAGGAACTAGAGGAGGCTGAGCCAAGACATCTTATTGGTGGGTTTGACATTTGATACAAGATTTGATTTAGTTATCCATCTTTCATTCTGCCCTCAGAACATTTTTATGTAAGTAAAACTCCCTTGAGATAGCACAGAAGAAATAGGCTTGAGGTAAAATCACACGGAAATGTTGGAAAACCACCAAACTGGC
This sequence comes from Petrocephalus zakoni, assembly GCA_026774425.1. Classification (NCBI taxonomy): domain Eukaryota; kingdom Metazoa; phylum Chordata; class Actinopteri; order Osteoglossiformes; family Mormyridae; genus Petrocephalus; species Petrocephalus zakoni. The sequence continues at coordinate 26,676,121 of JAODKN010000114.1, forward strand.
CAATGATGCAATTTGGTCACTGTTTCCAGTTTCAAGCACTTTTAAAAGTTCCATTTGTACTTGTTTCGAGCATTTCAGTAGCACTGCTGTTCACGTCCTGTATTCTTGCCAGTTCAAATGGATGCAGGTAAGCTCCAAAATTCACGCGCATCATTTTGCCACATGCTGGGCCAAAATCATGGAATCAAGCAAAATCCACACAAAGTATGATTATTAGTGTTATTGCTTTATAGTGTTTTTTGCATGAATACAAATACACCAAACTATAGTATACTGTATTTGTATCTGTAGCATAACTATAGATATATCTATGCTAATGGCGCAAAACTGCCATTAGCAAAGATAGATCATTTATCATTTATTTTATTTATTTAAGTTTGACTATATCAGCCAATCAGGAACATTAAGCATGAAGGGGGTGCCCAACACATCCAGAGGCTCATGCTTTAACACAAAAACACATCAACAATATCGATGCAAGCTGCTGGCATCATTGCTTTAAACAAATTCTGTTGCTTCAGTACTGCGAGTGGTGGAAGAACAAAGCAGTGATTCAGGAAGAGGGGCACGCGGGCAGAATTATAGGTCTGAGTTTTGCGGCTAATAATGAGAAAGCCTTAAGCAATAAGGGCAGACGTCTTTCTCGCGGTGTGGCGACCTCGCATGCTTCAGTATGAACAGGCCTCGCTTCACCATTAATCTGAAGTGTGTAATGAGATCAGAGATGAATCACCTAACAGCTAAAAATAGAAACGCTTCAGTCTAATGAAAAGGGGACTGTGTTTGTGTGCGTGTTAACCCCTGCACTTAAATGGTCTAAGAAAAAAAAAAAGAAAAACGAAAGTGCCACGTTGTTAGGCTCATGCCTTCTAAACATCTAGATAGGAAACAATGTATCCAATGCAGTCAAGCAGCATATTTGCACATATAAATCAATAAATCAACTGTGGGTACAGTAACTGAATAGTTACACAACCCCTCCACCTTGCCGTGCACGCAGTTCACAGTTGGAGGGTCTTCACTTAGATTCTCTTCTTATTATCCTTATGGTAAGTAAAGCATTCTTTACACAGATACATACACAGAAACGTACATGAATATATAGTACATGTATATAGCAAGGACATAGCGGCATACCACCAATGTGAGCTGTTTACGTTCAAATACGTAACAGCAAGCTACAAGGCCTGTTTTTTTTATTTATTTATATATATATATATATATATACAGAAATTGTTGTGTCACACTTGTTTCTGTTAATTAACCCAGATTGCTTTGATATATGTTATCTTGAATCGGATGGGAAATAGTCGGATATAACTTTAGGAATTTATATTGCCATATTTTAGTATGGTTTGATTATTGCACTAAGTAGGGTTTTCTCCTAGGCCTTTTCTTGCAGTAGGAATAATTACTCATACAATTTTAATTCAACGCTCAGTACACAGTTAGATGGCCACCAACCATTCATTACGTCCAGCTTGACAATGCTCTCGTTTGCAATTGCCTTACACTAAAAGAATGCCTTCTGTTTATGAAAGGGGGAGGAATGCAAGGCTTCGGTATTATGGATTAAGGATTAATAGGGGATGCTTGTTTAAGATGGCCTTATAAATGTGTGGCCCACAGCAGTGCTAAGCAAGCAGGGCCTAAACACTACACGGATTTTTCATTATGCACATTCTATGGGTGATCATGTTAAAGACAAATATTTTGACAAAACATGTACAAAAAGTAATGAATGGAACCCATGGTGTTCAGAAATATCAATTTCCGACACGCATTTGAATCATTATAGTCCCTCATTTGTATAATCATGTACTAAAGTTCAGAGGTGGCCTTGTTGTTATGCTTCTAATCATAATTTTGTATTCTTAGTACTCTTCTCATTTCCCTGCAAAAGTGATATTAATAAACAAGTAAAGTTTCCAAGAGCAAATTACTATAATTGAAAAACCATTTGTGTAATCTTCATTTCATGCATTTGCAGCTAAAATGATTTTCAGTAATTACAGAACTTCCGATTCACAATAGTTATCTTTGGTACCCATACAGGCACACTGTCTATAGGCCTGCGATGTCTGCATGCCAGTCTCTTGCAACCCAAGCCTCCCTTAAATGCTTGGTGGGGGTAGGACGAGAGCCTATTCTGGGTACAGTGCTCGGATACACTGTGGACAAGGTGCCAGCCCACCACAGGGCACCCACACACTCATACACTATGGGCATTTTGAACGAAACCAACTAGCTTAAAAATAGCATCCCTTTGAACTGCAGGAGAAACTTTAAGCACCCACCATGAATGAATATAACAGAGGGAGAATGAATCTGACCTCCTCACAGGAAGAGCAGAAGTGCCATTCGAACCGCCAGACCTTGAGGTATGAGGAGGTAGGGCTGTGCCACACGACAAGTCGGATCTTAAGGTGCTACAGGTTTAACTGATATTTGCATGTGACATTAGCACTATCCTTCAGGATGCTGTGACTGCGGGGTACAAGGTATTATGTACTTATTTTTGATTTATTCACCCAGATGTGCCAGTAGTGATTTGTGATCTATCAAGGGGTTGAAAGTGTGATTCTGCTCTGGCATCAGCTCACAAATTGTAGCTGAATTTGTATGGAACATCCAGTGCTGGCATGTCACAGCAATACTGTAATCAGGGCACGTCTTCTTCTTCGACACTGTGCTAACATTTTTTAGGATATGTATCAACATCAGAATTAAGCTAAAACCAAAAACAACACCACTCTCCAACTTCAACTCTTCGTCACTGTCTGTGGAGTAAATTATCCTAATGTGGACGAGCAGCGATTCCCAGTTAATTCCTCTCCTTCAAGTTCTCGGAAATCCTTGAGGACTGAAGGCTCTTCGCCTATATCGCATGAGACCTCCTAAATCCAACACTTGCTGCACAGCATGTACCAAATAAAATCACATTAATTTAACAAACAGATATAGCACCGACCAGCTATTTAAATAGCCAAGTCACAGAAATCAGATCATATGAGCATATTGATGTATCTTGTCATCTCATGGCGTTCATCTCAGGTGTGATGTATCCCACCTGCAAACCTGGGCACGCTGATTGGCAACCCCAGGGTAACACTCAGCTCTGAAAGTAACAGGCAGCCGCTAATGAGGTGAGGTCACAGGTGGTCTGTTTATGGCAGCAGATGGGAATGGAATCTGCAATGTCAACCCACGTCAACGGGATTCCAGCCAAATTGATCGTCATTCTGCCCCACACAGCAATGTAAGAAATGCCCTCCATACCTATGCAAATGAACAATTCTTCACAAAAAAGTTACAATCATCTGAACATCCCCTTCAAAACTCATACGAAAATATGACTGGCACATTAAAGTGCGAGATCTGTCTAGGGTGAGCACGGGGGCAAGGATTATCCAGGGGTTAGGGTTAGGGTTAATTAAGCAGATTCCTAAGGAATGATCCTGAGATGCCCTATGGTAAGAAACAGTGGCATGTGTACACTGCAGAGTAGGCAAGGAGACCCTTTAAAGTCACTTCTGCCAGAACACAAATCAAAGTGTAGCTCTGAAATACAATTACTGATGTGGACCCCCAAGATCTCCTTCAACGTGAAAGCAAAACGCGATGAGGATATTTGTCAGAATATTTGTCAATGTGGACTACCGGCTCATCGCCGCCTTCACTCCTACTGCACACAGAAATTCCAGTGCTCAACACCAAGCACTGGAAATTGGCTGGGAGCCAATTATGTGACAGTTTCTAAATTTTTTGTTTCTAAAACCTCCTGGACAGATATTTTACTTGCCTCAGATTTCTTTTTTATTTCCCATCACGTGAGTTGCACTGATAATTGAACATTTAAGTCTTATCAACAGATTATTATTAACTCAGTCACTGGAATAATGATACTACAGCTACAGCTGTTCACAGGAGATTAGTGTAGAATGTTACAATGAATCTTTTTCTCGGCTGTGGCAAACGCGGTGCTTTTTTGTTGTGGATTTGAATAATATTGATTATGACAGCATATAATGAAAACAATCTCTGCCTTTGTGTGGGATTGGTCTGTATAAAATCAAAATCATGCAAGACGTGGCAGAAATATTGTTTCATCTGAAAAAGAAAATGTTTAGTATGTTTTATTCTTTTGCGTTTTTTTAACCGTTACAACACATTTCACAAGTTCACACTTGTTTTTTTTATTAAAAGATGTGAACGCCCCGTTAATTGTAAAATACCACTTTCCGTATACCATGAGTTTTTAACAAGCCATATGTTACTCTTTGTTCACTCATTCGAGTTGTAATAATCTCTCCAGATGAATACAGCAGTAGACAGATAAAGTAAATGCTAAACATATTCAGTGCCTTAGAACAAAACTTTTCAGCATCAAAGTCAATTCATGGTATCCCATAAAATGTGTTGAACTAAAACAATTATTTGCGTAATATAACTTTATACATTAATATGTTTAAAAATAAGGTCACTTTATATGATTTCTGTTCATCTGTATATATGGTATATTTTGGTTAAATACAAAGAAGAATCATTGGAAGAGGAAATGAAAGAGAGAATGGAAAAACAGACATTACTTTTGAAAAAAAGATTTAAAGATTTGAAAAAAAGATTAAGGTTTAATTATGATATATCTAATAATGCCGCCAAATAATCCTCACTAGCAGACTTGTGTTTTTGATATTAGATTTTCCATAAGAACTACTACAGTGTAGATCTGTCATGTCCTGCACTACCTGATCCCCCGTTTCCTCCCTGACATGGCTTTAACAAGCCAAACCTGTCCCTCGTTAAATCTTACCTCTTGTTCCTGCCCTCCTGCGATTCACACCAGCTGCCTTTCGTTGTGCTCCCTTGTTATTCCAGTATATAAGTGCTCCCCTGTCTGGTTGTCCCCAGTTCTGTCATTAATATTGTGAGCTTTTGGCTGAGTTTATTTCCCGGTCTTCTCTGTTATTTATTATAACCCCTATTTTGTTTCCTGGAACCTTTCTCCCGTGTCTTCAGTCCGGCCTGACCGTGACCAGTTGCTTATGAAATTGTCAACCTTTGAAAATCATGCACATAATGTTCCCTCTTCTATTATTAATGAGTCATAATGCAATAAGTAAAACATTTATGTGCGTGTTCATCGTAATCTCACAAGTTACAAATATACCAAGAGTACCTCTGATCATGAGTGAGATCAAGCATAGAATCAGCAAGATTAACTTTGCAGAAGAGTCTTCTCGAGTAACATGCTTGACCACAGCTGACTGGCCCCACTCATTCCTCACTAATGATTGGACAGCTGTGGGACAGAAGGCTGTTAGAACCGTGGACCTGCACTGCATGCAACGTGCATTTCAATGTGGCTGGACATCAGCTAATATTACTACCATTTTTAACTGATGTCTATTGATGTCTGCTCCTCCTCGAATACGCATCTGTGCTGATATAGCCGTCTGATACTAAATTCGTAATTGATAATACATTTGATGACTATATGGAGAATTTGTAAATGCATTTTTCTGCAGCACATGGATTGGTTTTTTCATGACTTATAGGTATAATCATTCATCATTCATTTGCATACTTCTCCGTTTTGCCAGTTGCTCATAAATAATGTTCTCTGGCTGCTAAAGCTAGCAATATTAATACCTTTTGGTCACTGGTCTTATACCACTAGAGAAACAGAGGCAGGATATTGTCATCGAATCAAACATTGAACTGTATAAATTGCACAGCTGACACCCCATAGAATCTGACATGCTCCCATGATATATACAGAGATGTAGCTTATTCATTTCATCTATAATTATGCTTGGATAATTATAAAGGCACATGTCATATTACAGAGGGTTTCAACCCATTAACTAATCTGATTATTGATACAAAATTCCAGACATTTCCAAAGGCAATTTTAAAATTACTTTTCTTTATGGTCCAGAATGAATTTTTCTTTATGGTACAGAGAATTCAATTCATTAGAATGTTTTTCAGTTTAACTGCAATTTTGCTGGAGCTTATTATAAAAGTTGGCACATACTGTATGTTAAATGCACTGTAGAGTTCAAGCATAATGGAATGCTTTTTTTGAATCTCTTCTTTTAATATAGATGCATACTGAAATAATTAGCCAGCTGTCACAACAGCAGGACAGAGTCCAATGATCTTAGAGTAAAATTAATTTATTGTGTATGTTTGTCTTTTAATTATATTAATAGTATTGACAAAAACATTATTTACAGCAGGCTCTAATAAATACTTTATTATGAAATTAAGACCTCTTGCAAACAAAAGCCTACAATACCAGAAAAATGCAATATTCGCTGAATCAGAAATTCTTAAATCTTAACGTCTGATACCATGAAAATAAGGTGTTCAAGTGAACGATGGCCTGACATTGACTGTGACATTCACTGTTTACGTGCCTTCAAGGGACATTTGAAATTCCACTCAGGATACAAACAAGTAAGATACTCTGTTCCGCATTCTCAATGGCTCCATGTGATTCTTGGTTAAAGACCAAAATAGATAAAGAGAGATAGATAGATGAAGCAATAGAGAAAGCTTTGACTTCATAATAAAATTTCTGCAAGGAAATTTAACTTGACAGCTACCATGAATTCCATTGATAGAGGGGCAAAAACACGCAATGACAAACACAATACTTACTGTATTGACAATTCCTTCCCATGTATTCTCCGGGGCACTCGCAGGAGTAGTTGGCAACCAAATCCGTACAAATCCCACCATTTTTACAAGGGATTCCCTCACACTCGTTCACATCTGAAAGGAACAAATACATTATACATATATTAAGTGGCCAGGTGGGGGATGAGTATAATATGTTTGTCATTAGATTTTGCACAGTAACTGGGATGTTTTAAATTATGGAAACAGTTATCAATGCAATTGTTAGGGACACAGCAAAGAGGAGATCAAGAATATTAGAACTAATTCTTTAATTCTTAATAATAATTATCTATTAGCTGATGAGATATAAACCTTGCTAAAAAACTAATTGAAATAGATCTTATCAGTATAAACTGGTCTCAAATTTATTTTTTCTATGTGTTGTTTACATATTCAGACGAAACCTGTACTTCTCTCGTTCGCAGGTACACATACGCAACCCTTTAACTGTTTCCTGCTGTTGATTATAAGTCTTGATGCAATGGTATGATGCATATAGCAAAATAACAGGTGACTCATTCCTGAAATAGCTGAAAAATGAAGTTGTGTCTTTGTTCCAAAAAGCATAATTATATGATGATTATGCTGTTAAACTGAATTCCTAGTTATAGGCTAGAAAAGAATAATGTCATGTGTTTTACTGCCTGTGGAGCAAACTGTGCAAACATATGTTTCTTGAGTAGCAATTTTACTCTCCAAAAGCCAACGATTACCCCCAAGAACCCGAGTTGTACCCATGACATCATCCGAGCCTGCATTCGGAATATTTAACCGAACCAACATTGACGTATATGTCCAGCTCTTTCTCACCAATCACAGAACAGCATGTGATCTTCCACTATTTTGGATAGCTGAAGCTCCCTGTGTATTCTGTAATCAGTACACTTCTCCCAAAAAAGACTCAGGCTGGACCTTAATGCCTAAGCAAACCTCTCTCAGACCCCTCCTGGTGACTTCTTGGTGCACTAAAGATCAGCATCCCAAGCTTCTAAACTAGGGGCTAAAATCACCATTGCAATGGACAGATCCTTGATATATGGTCTTTGCCACATTCTCTCCCCCGCTACATATTTTCAAAATGTTCTGCTGAAATGACTGTATGAGGAACATACTGTATGTACGTACTGTTTGAGGAACGTACTGTATGAGGAACGTACTGTATGTATGTACTGTATGAGGAACGTACTGTATGAGGAACGTACTGTATGTACGTACCGTATGAGGAACGTACTGTATGTACCTACTGTATGAGGAACGTACTGTATGTACGCACCGTATGAGGAACGTACTGTATGTACCTACTGTATGAGGAACGTACTGTATGTACACACCGTATGAGGAACGTACTGTATGTACGTACCGTATGAGGAACGTTGTATGTACCTACTGTATGAGGAACGTACTGTATGTACATACCGTATGAGGAACGTACTGTATGTACGTACTGTATGAGGAACATGAATCATTCTTTTGCCCATAAGACACTGCATCCTGCTTAATTTTCCTTTTGCCAACAGCAATTCACAGTTTACAGTTGCTATGGCGCCGATATGATTTAGTTTTTTTATGTTTAATTACATAGTACACCATCCATTGAAATGTCCCATAAATGGAGGGTCACACTGACCCAAAAGCTGATGGCACACAGAGTAAGAGGCAGGAGACATCCTGGACTGGAAGCCAGTCTATTGTCGGCAGAAACAATAAAATGTACTGGTTTGATTTGTGTAATATTGATGCTGCTCCCAGGAACCAACACATTAACACTGAATAATTCATTTTTGTAGTACACTTTAATAACAGAATACATACTATGGGGTATCATACAAACTGTTATGCGAGTAAATTGTAGACTCCACTGTCGACACAGATATTATTTATTAAAGATAACTCCTCAGACAAAGAAAGAACACTATTCTTATCAGTTAAACAGATTTTATTGTTTGTACTCAATCTAACAGGAAAACTAGCGTTACATTGAAGGCATGAACATATACATAGAATCGAGAATGTGACATCTGGATGTTTCATTATCTTAAGGATCATCAAAAATTTCAATCCAATCTGAAAATGAGTAGGCATTATGTTCAATGGTATATGTAGGTTTCATACTTCAAATTTCCTCCCCGACAATTTATGTGGGTTCATTTTAAACATGCTGCAGGGTCATAACATAAAATGTGATAACTTCCCAGGATGCTACCTGCCTGGAGTCTGACATTAAGAGAAGAAGCTGCCTCGGGATGGCATTTTAAAGGAAAATAAGGGGAGCTCTCTAATGAGCTTCTCGAGATGAAGGGCAGAGCTGTGGATCCCTCGAAGTTAGCCTTCTCTAAAAGTACCACTGTAATGTAGCACTGTAATGTAGCAATGCCTTAAAATCAATGAGAACGTCCTCGTTACACACACAATGCACCCCGATGCATCTCTGGGCACAAAGTAAGAAGTGAAGCTACAAATGATCTTGGACTGCAACATCATTAAAGGTAAGACACAGAGCAGCTGCCTTTGGTGATTTTCCATAACATACATACATACATACATGCATACATACATACATACATACACTATATGATCAAAAGTTCTCTTAATCACACCTCTTAATCATGAAATTCAGGTGTTTCATTTAGACCCATTGCCACAGGTTTATAAAATCAAGCACCTAGCCCTGCAGCCAGGGTTACAAACATTTTTGAAAGAGCTCAGTGAGTTTGAGTGTGGTGCTGTCATGGGATGCTACAGTACCTCTGCAATGAATCAGTTTGTGAAATTTCTTCCCTGTAACTGGTATTATTACAAAGTGAAAACAATTAAGAAGAAAAGAAAGTCAGCCACAAAGTAGCAGACAACGTAAAGCGCCAGATCGGGATCGTTGAGTGCTGAGGTGCATAGTGCGTAAAAGTTTCCAACGCTCTGTTGAATGAATGACTGCAGAGTTCCCAACTTCCTCTGAAATGAACCTCAGTACAAAAACTGCGAGCCAGGAGCTTCATGGAATGGGCTTCCATATCAACAAGTGGAATGCCAAGCATCGGATGGAGTGGTGTAAAGCAGGCCGCAACTGGACTCTTGAGCAGTGGAAACATGTTCTGTGCAGTGATGAATCACGCTTTTCTGTCTGGCAGTCTGGACAAGTCTGGGTTTGGCGGCTGCCAGGAGAAAGTTACCTGCCTGACTTAGGGTGACTAGATAATCCATGTCATCCCAGACGCTTTGAGCTAGGACAGGATTTGTAAACTACCATTTCAATCAAAAGGTCCTGGATTTCACCTAAGCATTGCGTTCTTGCTGCATGCTGGTTGGTCAGTCTCCTATAATCAATAAGTAGCTCAAAGCGTTCGGGATGACATGGATTATCTGGTCACCCTACCTGACCGCATTGTGCCAAACTGTAATGTTAGGTGGGTAAGGGATAATGGTATGGGAATGTTTTTGCAGGGGGTTGAGCTAGGCCCCTTCCAGTGAAATACTTCAGCATACCAAAACATTTTGGGCAATTCTATGCTTCCAACTTTACAGGGACAGTTTGGGGAAGGCCCTTTTCTGTCCCAGCATGACTGTGCCCCAGTGCATAAAGCAAGGTCATTAAAGGCAGGGTTGGGTGAGTTTGGTGTGGGAGAACTTTAGTGGCTCACGCAGAGCCATGATCTCAACCCCACTGAACACTTTTGGGATGAACTAGAATGGAGATTGCGAGCCAGGTCTTCAGATCCAACATGACCTCACAAATGTCCTTCTGGACGAATGGGCAAAAATGAACACAGACACACTCCAAAATCTCATGGAAAGCCTTCCCAGAAGAGTGGCAGCTATTATACAGGTAGCTGCAATGGGGAAACCAACTCCATATTGATACCTATGAATTTAGAATGGGATGTCATAAAAGTTTCTGTAGGTGCAATGGCCAGATGTGCCAATATTTTTGTCCATATAGTGTATATGGGTGCAATGGTGGACATTTTCGTCAAAGATTCCTTGAAAATTTCAGTTCCCACAGCTAGAACACAAACCAACTCCTTTTTCCCCTAAAAGTGTCAACTGTCAGACTGGTTCTCCACCATGATCACTTCACCAGTACTGCGAGGACCAAGTACAAAATGATTTCATGGTAAGCACATCTGCTAAGACCACACACGTTACCCCATCATATCAGCGTCAGTGGAAGAAAAATAAACATATTATCTATACATTTGGCTCACCCAAATGTTCCTGCAATTACCTGAATCTGCGTACCTAAAGCCGATCATTGCATCGAATAGAGGATAATATCATAGTAGTGCAAATGTTATATTATTTGAATTACTTATTGTTTGTGATACCTTCCGGTGTTATGAATACTTTTTGATGTTTGGACGTAAAAGCCTTGTCAGAAGCTTCACCTGCCCAAGGCCTTGTCAGAAGATGCACCTGCCCACGGCTTCGTCAGAAGCTGCACCTGCCCAAGGCCTCGTCAGAAGCTGCACGTGCCCAAGGTCTCGTCAGAAGCTGCACCTGCCCACGGCCTCATCAGAAGCTGCACCTGCCCACGGCCTCGTCAGAAGCTTCACCTGGCCTAGGCCTCGTCAGAAGCTGCACCTGCCCACGGCCTCGTCAGAAGCTTCACCTGGCCTAGGCCTCGTCAGAAGCTGCACCTGCCCAAGACCTCGTCAGAAGCTGCACCTGGCCACGGCTTCGTCAGAAAAGCTGCACCTGCCCAAGGCCTCGTCAGAAGCTGCACCTGCCCAAGGCCTCGTCAGAAGCTGCACCTGCCCACGGCCTCGTCAGAAGCTGCACCTGCCCTTCTTGCTGTCGCACCTCAATTTATTTCAAGCTGTTTTCAGAACACAGACCACAAATTGATGTTGCCAGAATCTGTGATGTCTTGAAATGTTTGTTTACATTTTCTTGGTGGTGTTGTTACAGGATTAACGTTACTTTGTGGGCATTATATTGGGATGGATGGAGATAAGAAAGCATGATAGATTAGATAGCTAGCTAGATAGATAGATAGATAGATAGAATAAGAACTCTATTTCCTTTTCTATTCTATTTCCCATCAATTCATCTTCTATAAACTTCTATAAACCAGGTCAGGGTCACAGACTCCATTTCAGGCAGAATTGGGCACAAGGCTGGACTACACCCTGGACGAAGAGAATTCCCATTTGCCACTTTGTGCAATTGTTTTATGAATAACCGTCTTATTATATCCATCTTTTCATTCATCCATCCATCCGCCGTCCACTTGAGTGATGCAGTCACAGGGTGCTGGGAGCCTGTCCCAGAAAATGCAGAGCACATGGCGTAATTATGCACGGTGCTGTGGTGCAGCAGGTTACTCCACTGCCCTGATGCCTGGCCCCTGGCTATGCGTACTTTGCCCGTTCTGCCATGTTTGCTGGAGTTCTGCCTCTGCGTGCTGCAGTTCCCTCCCAAAGTCCTAAAACACGGCATTGAGCTGGAGAGTTTACTAAGAAATGCTTGTGGCTAGGAACAGGTGTGCCCTGCAATGGACTGCACGAGGCATGTCCTGCCTCGTGCCCTGTGCTTCCTCAGATGGTCTTGTGGCTCACTATGTCTCTGTACTGATTAAGCATTCATAGAAATGGATAGATGGATGGTTATGTTACTCCTTAATCGCTCTTTTCAGTTCCTAGTCTTAACTCATTAGGGTATTGCAAATCTCTCTATGGAATAACTTAAAAGGTGATATTTACTATTCAAGATCTTTATTTAACTAAAATCTGTATCTTCTTAGTGAATATAAAAAGTTCTGACATTGTGAACTCGAACTTGTAAAGCCATTGAAGCCTTTTTCATTTTAATACCTTACATATTTCATTATTTTCCCTGATAATTCGTGTCAAAAATATTCGTCTAATACTTTTTTTTTTTGTTGTTGGCTGGCAGCACCCTGTGTTTATCCTTTCTGCTTCCCCTGAACGCCGAGCGCATTCAGTTCTCTCTCGCCAGCGTCTCCAAACTCCCAGAGGCCTCTGGAGCTTCTGAAGCCGCAAGTGCGGCCGCCGTCGTGCGTCACGCTTCAAATGGCGCGGTTCACATCAGCCGTGCTCAGCTGTCATGGCTGGAGAGCCGAGCTCGGAGAGGCACGCGGCCAGAGTCGACTCGCCGCTCGGCCCGGCCAATCAGAAGAAAGCCCCGGGGCGCCGGGGTATAAATAAATAAATAAGGCTCCCAGCTTGCTTAATCGGTCCGGGGTGTAACTGCGGCGATCTGTGCAGGCGCTTGAGCTGAATCAAGCCATCGCTAGTGCTAGTCACGGATTCGATTGTCTGATTTCTGCCCAGTGAACACACTGTCCTCGGCAGAGGCCCTCTGGAGATCTATTCCTGACAGCCGCCACGGCGCCCGCCGCAAGCCAGCAATATGTTGAAGTACGGCAGGGCTTCCTCACGCTTAACAAAATTATTATTTCAAACAATGCGACTTCTTTGCTATAAAGAATGCGCTAAGTCCCAATATTATTGTTGTTCCTAGTCTGTCTGCTTGAAGGTTACATATATAAGATTGTAAATGGTATTTGTTGGATGTTGGAAAAAAAAGGGGACATGAAGATGTTTGGGAGATTTATGGGGCGGCTTAAGTTAGAGCGCTGTTACATTCACAGTAAATCTGGGAATCGCAGGCGAGATATGGGTTTCAATCTCCAGATGCCATGGTTGCAACTGAGAAATATGTGCGCAAATTAACATCTTTACAGGAGAAAAACGCAAGTTAACGTCTTTACAGGAGAAGGATGTTTGCTGTTGTTGCTAAAAAAAAAAAAAACACACACACACACACACAAGGAATATTGCCACATGAAAGATGGACCAGCGATATATTCATGGCGCAGAGAAATCCCTCTGAAAACATGTAGCTAGCTACCTAGCTAGCTAGCGAGCTAGCTATCTGGCTATCTATTTATTTATGCTTGTTGAGGAGGTGGAGGTCATGAGTATTATTGTGATTTCTTTTTGCATTCATCATGTGTATATGTTATATATCCATAAACACACATTACAGTTTTGTGCTTTAAACAACTCAGGTCATGGCTCTGTAGGGTAGTCTGGCTCATTTACCGTTTATTTTGTGAAACATACTAAACATTTGGATAAGAATATTTCTCAAATATATGCATATAGCACACAATTGTTTAGCTGCAAAAGCCTGTAACTTAGTCATAAGCAAAAAAAGTCCACCAATGAATTAGTCAGTGTCAAAATCTTTAAATTAGGGCTGTCAAAATTGACGCGTTAACGCGGATTAATCCAGCGTCGTGATTAATCTGATTAAATATATTAAC
>JAODKN010000114.1:26698068-26708571 GCA_026774425.1 Petrocephalus zakoni
CCCTCATCTCTGTGCATCTGCTCTGCACTGTGTGGAGTCTGTGTCCCCCGTGTCATACTCTGGTTTACTCCCCTTATCGCTGTGGAGTCTGTGTTCTCCGTGTCATATTCTGGTTTACTCCCCTCATCTCTGTGCATCTGCTCTGCACTGTGTGGAGTCTGTGTCCCCCGTGTCATACTCTGGTTTACTCCCCTTATTGCCGTGGAGTCTGTGTTCCCCGTGTCATACTCTGGTTTACTCCCCTTATCGCTGTGGAGTCTGTGTTCCCCGTGTCACACTCTGGTTTACTCCCCTTATCGCTGTGGAGTCTGTGTTCCCCGTGTCACACTCTGGTTTACTCCCATTATCGCTGTGGAGTCTGTGTTCCCCGTGTCATACTCTGGTTTACTCCCCTTATCGCTGTGGAGACTGTGTTCCCCGTGTCATACTCTGGTTTACTCCCCTTATCGCTGTGGAGTCTGTGTTCCCCGTGTCATACTCTGGTTTACTCACCTTATCGCTGTGGAGTCTGTGTTCCCCGTGTCTTACTCTGGTTTACTCCCCTTATCGCTGTGGAGTTTGAAGTCTTGTGTTCTATGCAGTGCTGCCAATTTAGAGACGTAGTCGCCAGATTTAGTGACTTTTTGACGTTCCCTAGTGACTAATAATCTTATTTAGCAACTAGTGGCAAAAACGGCAACGTCTAGCAACTTCTAGCAACCTCTATTCTCGTTGTCAACCAGTGTGTGAATGACATCATGTCTGCACATATTTATAAAAGTAAACCTTGACATATTATAAGGCGCTTTCATTTCACAGAGTAGATGTTCTACAAATGTACCAGATACTACGCAGCTCAGCAAACGTCACCTTGTGCAGACACAAAACAGATGAGGCTATCGTTGTGCAGCGGGGCTAAGACTCATGAAGACTCTATATGTATACACAGAAATGTGGGCATATAACAAAACTCAGATATACCGCACTTTACTGGTAAGTACTGTGCACAGGGCGTGGGAATAAATGTGGTACTTAGACACCCTGCCTATCAAAATATGAAGACGATGGTAAAATTGCAACGTGGGTCCTACACTACCTGTGATGTGCCCCAGGACCCCATGACCCTGACAAGAACAGACAATTCGAAAATGCATGAATGGATAATGCAGAGGTTAAGTGGAGTTACCAAACAGCTCGTCAGTGTGCATGCGTGTGTGACTGGTGTGTGAGTGTGCCCTGCGATGGGCTGGTGCTCCATCCTACATTGATCCTGAATAGGATGGTAGGATAATTTAGCTTAGTTTGCTGGAAGTCAGTGCCTTTTTAATAAAAATTTTAATGATTAATAATAATTATTATGTCATTTGGCGCCAAACAGTGTTTGGCTAACAATGAAACAACTGGAGAGCTGTCAGAGTTGGTTTCTGTGGCAACCATTGTTCAGTAAATGTCTCTTCTTCTCAGTGGAAATACTGAACACACACTAAGTATCATTTTGTTTGCCTCTGCCGCACCCAGGAATTATCCCTGTTAGACCAATAGGTCGCTAGCTATGGACACTGCCAGCCTACAGTGTGGCTCCCGTAACCAGGGAATTGATTGCATGCCTCTTACTAAAAGTGACTGATTTTTTTTCTCTGTGATCACACCCAGCTGTGTAAATGACTAGATGGTACATTTAGGTCTAGATTTAATTGCACTACAGTGTGCTTGATATGACTGTATCTGAACATGCAGAAATCCGACACCAAACATTATTCATGTGCATGCTCATTTTCTCCCTTTCTCGCAGTCTCTCTCTTGTTCTCTCTGTGCTTGTTTTATGCAAAAGCAGAAGTAAGCAGAAACAGGCAATTTCAGAGCTAAAGAAAAAGGCCATTTCGTTTCTCAAAATTGAAAGGTACTTTGTATAATCTGTCAGTAATGCCATATATGCCTGCAAATGTATGACATGTAGGTGCCTTTAACCCGGGGTCTTTCGATATTGCTTGTCATTTTAGAAAATAGGGCATTAAATTGCTACTTATTTAAAGGTTTCCTGTGCTTCATATTATTACTGATAACTCAGTCCCCTTTTGACTGCATTGATTTAAATTTAAAATCAAAAAAGAATGTCATAAATAAAAAATGAAAATGTAATGTGCTTAGAAATGCTAAAATTGTATAGGTAACAAGCAAAGGCTTATATAAACTGTATTGCCCAAAGTACTGGGACGCCTGCCTTTACACACACACAAACTTTAATGACATCCCATTCTTAATACATAGGCTTTAATATGGAGTTTCCCCACCCTTTGCAGCTATAACAGCTTCAACTCTTCTGGGAAGGCCTTCTACAAGGATTAGGAGTGTTTATGGGAATTTTTGACCATTCTTCCAGGAGAGCATTTGTCAGGCACTGATGTTAAATGAGAAGGCCTGGCTCACAGTCTCTGTTCTAATTCATCCCAAAGGTGTTCCATCGGGTTGAGATCAGGGCTGTGTGCAGGCCAGTCAAGTTCCTCCACACCAAACTTGCTCATCCATGTCTTTATAGACCTTGCTTTGTGCACGGGTGCACAGTCATGTTGAAACAGGAAGGGACCATCCCCAAACTGTTCCCACAAAGGTGGGAGCATGAAATTGTCCAAAATGGCTTTGTATGCTAAAGCATTAAGAATTCCTTCCACTGAACCTAAGGGGCCAAGCCCAACCCCAGACAAACAACCCAACACCAAAATCCCCCCCCCACCAAACTTGACACTTAGCACAATGCAGTCAGGCAAGTATCGTTCTCTCTGGATTGCCAGACAGAGGAGCGTGATTATTCACCACTGCTCTAGAGTCCAGTGGCAGTGTGCTTTACACCACTGCATATGATGCTTTGCACTGCACTTGGTGATGTAAGGCTTGGATGCAGCTGCTTGGCCATGGAAACCCATTCCATGAAGCTCTCTACGCACTGTTCTTGAGGCGATCTGAAGGCCATACAAAGTTCGTAGGTCTGTAGCTATTGACTCTGCAGAAGTTGGTGACTTCTGCACACTGTGCCTCAGCATGCACTGTCCCCACTCTGTGATTTTACATGACCTACCACTTAGTGGCTGAGTTGCTGTTGTTCCCAATCGCTTCCACGTTATTATAATACCACTAACAGTTGACCATGGAATATTTAGTAGCGAGGGAATTTCATGAATGGACTTATTGCACAGGTGGCATCCTATCATGGTACCACACTTGAATTCACTGAGCTCCTGAGAACAACCCATTCTATAACAAATGTTTGTAGAATCAGTTTGCATGCCTACGTGCTTGATTTTATACATTTGTGGCCACAGAAGCTATTGGAACATCCAAATTCAATGATTTGGAGGGGTGTCCCAATACCTTTGGCAATATGGTGTATGTGTGATGTTTTAGCTCAACTCTTGACTATCTTGAAGGGATCTCACTGAATGAGAAACTGAGTATTGCCATTGTGTTGCCTGCATAAAAATCCACGAGACATGCATGTGCATATATTACTCAGATGTACGGGAGATTTTTGTATTTTACCGAATTCTATAAATAGCAAAGATTAGCTACAGAGCTAGAAAATAAAGCATAGAATAAATAAAGCATAGAACTCGTGTTCACCCTTCATACCTGCTTTTATGAAGGAGTGCAAACAACCAAACTGAAGGCGTAGAATAATCCCTTAAATGCACTACCAAATGAAATATGTTTCAAGTTTTCTGCAACACTTCAAGGCCACATTAAGAACAATGTTTAATTAGCACAGTATGAGTGTAAAAAAAAAAGATTATAATATATACTGCAACACTCCAGTTAACTTCATATTAGTCGAAGCAGGTTAACGCAATTAAGGACATGGAAACCAGCTCAGGAATTCAATCGCCACTAAAACAATGTTGTCATGAAACAGATAAATGAAACGTGTTTGAGAACTGTATTCTTAGATTGTTAGCAATTTACTCTCAATATATACACATTAAAATACTGTATGTACAGAAAGTCATGGAGTAATTTCCTGACTTTTGATACAGTGATTTGTTGATTTTGATATAAAGTGTCATTATTATTATTATTATATAGCATGGATTAATTATGCAGTGTTGTCTTTTTAATATTAGAACCCACATGAAAAATATTACAGAGGCTTTCTACAAAACCCTGAATGGCTGATTATGTAAAGCATAAAGTTATGTCTAAAGTATTGCTTAATGTCTAAGCAGGCTGGTCGTCATGGCACCAGGTTTTAGCCAAAGTGCTTTAGAACAGCATAAATTATTCGCACTCCTAATATGAGTATTCCAGAAGTACAGTAAAGCCTGGGCTATCAGTGGAGTAATTTATTTTAGTTACTTAGCTGACACTTTTATCCAAAGCAGGACATTTAGTTGGAGAAATTCAGGTTAAGTGGAGCAGGGACTCTTCTCTGAATGGCTAAGGACGTCGGGTCACACACTGACGTCCTTAAACACTGTGCAACCACCTGGCCCATTTACAGCATAAACGGCCGCATAAGTCACACACAATCTATGGCTTCTATGCTTATTTTCTTGGTGCCTTGTTTCCTGCAAACAATGACAAAGTATGCAGTATTTTTGTTGGTTCCCACCTGCTTTAGTAAACCAGGAGCTGTTATAATGACATATAAGAGCTATACAGTGATCTGCTTCAAAGGTATGAACGTTTAATAGGTGCCATGTGTGCAAAATGCAGGGATCTGATTTCCAAGTTTCAAAGAAGGAATTACTCTAATAAAATCTTCGAAAAATTATCTTATTAATAAAGTGGGATGTGGGGCCAAAAGCTCACAGTTGTACAGGTGGTAGCTACTTAATGTCCAGCCATTTTCCATGCCGCTCTACCAGTACAATGCTGTAATGGGCCTTGGGTCTCCCCCTCGAAGCAGAAGGCAAGGCTTGTGGTCCAATTACAGGGCACTCAATTTTAGCGACTACGGAATGCAAACTCACCTAAGCTCAGGCTTGTAGGGCTTAACTAAGCAGACCTATAGAAGCGTGGGGAAGGTATGCGTGCTCCACACACACAGCACTGGAGGGAGCTCGTTATTCTGTAGGTGCAAAAGCTACAGCGTTGACCACCACACTACCACTCAACTAGTTGACCAACCACAACATTACTGAGCCTTTGCACCATTGCAATAATGAAACCTTGCACCCTCCGCATCCTCTGCCCAGATAGCACAATACTATTACTCCATGGTAAGGCGCACAAACCATAAAGACACAAACCGCAAAGCTTGAATTTGGCCCCTCCCACTCATAGGTGTGATGCAACAGTGTTACTCATGGTGCCAACCACCATCTCATCCACTGAACTAGTGTTTCTTAAATCCCCCTTGGGAAGGGAGAAAAAGCGTGGACTGTCTGGCAGAGAGCTAGCAGGGAGCAAAAATGTGGGCTGTCTGGCAGGGAGCTGGGGGGGAGCAAAAATGTGGACTGTCTGGCAGGGAGCTGGGAGGGAGCAAAAATGTGGTCAATCTGGGAGACCCCAAGGACCAGGCTAAGAAACAGTGCACTAATCCCTATTAGGTTCAGAAGAACCCCAGTAAGAAGCAACACCTAATTACAAAATTTAATACATTTTTCACCCAAAGGAGGCTGTTTGTCTTAGGAGAAATTAATAAAATGCATGCATAAAATCTTCAATACTGGATTTTTTTCCAGAACAACATTTATTCAACATTTAATTACTGTAGTAGAGCAATTTCTACCCAAGTGATTCTCTATAAGTACTGGAATACCGCAATTCTCCAAGGCTGACACTGAGTCATTTCACATTTAAACAAGTATAAGACTAAAACCCTTGGGAAGCCACTGAGAAAAGAAAATAAAATAAAAAAAACACAAATCTACAACCAACTGGAATAAATGATCCACTTTCCACTTCTCTCCAACCATGCAAACCTGAAAAGGGCAAAAGTAATCTATTAGTTAGGGGAGAGAGTGGAGGCAGTTGAAAGGAACTGTGATTCATTACACACAAGTGGTTTGCTATCTTAAGCCTGTAGGCAAGACACTTGAAAACACAGTACATTCTCTGATGGATAGGGACCAATATCAATACAGATATATGTCACAACAGACAGAATAAATCTGAGCTAAAATCTAAAGGATTGATTTGAGGTTTTGCTCCATGTGGACGTACTCTTCCTCAGAAGAACATGGTAATAAATAACCAAACATTTTCTTTGCTTTTTGTTTTAGAACTATGCCATTTTTTCTTGGAATATATAATACTTTTCCTAACCTTCTTATTTTATAATACTGGAAAGGTGTATTTACAGGCCAGTCATGTTGTTTGAATTTCTTTTTTGCCCTGTTATATTACGCTTTTAATATGACACCTAATTTCTGGATGTCCTGCAATTAACTGACATCCAGTCCAAGGTGTTCCCCTGTCTTGGGCCCCACGTTTTTTAGGAAGGTCTAGGCATATCAGTGACCCAAGTGGTTGCTAAATTACGATGCAGAGGCC
This sequence comes from Petrocephalus zakoni, assembly GCA_026774425.1. Classification (NCBI taxonomy): domain Eukaryota; kingdom Metazoa; phylum Chordata; class Actinopteri; order Osteoglossiformes; family Mormyridae; genus Petrocephalus; species Petrocephalus zakoni. The sequence continues at coordinate 26,704,534 of JAODKN010000114.1, forward strand.
CTTGATGACTATAACTTCCTGATAGCTACAGGAAATGCAGGGTTTTCCAGAGTAGAAAATTCAGCTCCCATTTGGAGCACATTTTGGTCTTCCTGGATGTCAAGTTACGTACGCTGTGACACCATCATGGACAAAAAAAAATTATGCTTTCAGTTCGTCTTACACCAATGAACATTTCGCTGCAGTAGAAACTATGACAAAATAAAGGATGCTTTTATCATCTTTGGCCAAGTAGATATATCCATTACGTGAACTGTGTAATGTGCGCAATCTGATGTCTGAAGACTGGGGAGTGGCTCTGTAGCTGGGTGGTGGATCAGTTCCTTCTGATGGTGTCTGATGTCACTCCTTTCAATGACTGTATAATGAGACTGAGATGAAGGCCCTCTCCGGGTGTCTTGTCTGTTATCTCAGTGTATGCTTCAACCGCGGTAAGTGATGAGGAAGATATTTTATTTGCAGTTTCACTTGGTAGTTGATGGGTGCCCACAAGTTCACACTCCTCTGGTCATGGGTGACCTCAGTGCAACCACTAGTACTGACAGGGCTAGCTATGAGGATTGTGTCGGTCCCCATGGGTCTGGTGACCATGGTAAAATTGGGTCAGTGTTCCTTGATTCTGCAAAAGGTCAGGGGCTGTGCAGTGCTGGGTCCTGGTTCTAGCACCCTGAGCCGCATCGTTGGACTCGGTACCTCAATACTGGTGGAGATCGGTCACATCCTTGTGGGCAGATGCTGAAGGTTCCGACAGAACTGCAAGGTCTACAGAAGTGCCCAGTTTGTGAATTATACAGGCTCGTTGTTGCTACTCTCAACATTCAGCTTAGGTACAGTAGGCTACCAGCTACTAGGAGAATGAGGCTGGGCCAGGCCAGACTCCAAGGTCAGGCTGTTTCTGATGAGTTTGTTGGCAGTTTGAGTGAGAAACTTGCAGGTTTAAGGAGCATCTGCTGATTGTAATGTGATGTGGGATACCTTCTGTGAAAAGACCATGAAGGTTGGTGTTGCTGTCTGTTTCACCTCGGAGGGCACCCTGTATATTATCGAGAGGAATTGCAGCATATGGTTTGATGGCAACTCCAGTCTGTACTGGGAACTGAGAAGGACATCTACAAGGGCTCTGAGGGCAGATAAGGAGGAATTTGTTAGGGGATGAGCAAGTGACACATCAGCTATGGTCTAGCGACCCACGTCCTGCTTACAGAGGAACCGAAGCATTAAACACATCCCGTCAGGGCAGGTGATGAAATGATCCTTACGGATGACACTGCAGTTGTCACCCATTGGCCCATCTACTTTTTAAGGCTAATCCTCTGGCTAGGAAATTGGGTCATCTTGAGGCTAATTCTCCAATTAGCTGTGAAATACCCAATCTCACTGTGATTGCACAGGTGCTGAACCAGCTGAGGGTAGGGAAGGCCGCAGGGGTGAACTTCTCCAGGCTTGTGGTAATGCTGTCCTCTGGGGACAGCAAGCAATCTTTGCTTCCCTTTAAGACATGGGCATCATCCCTGGAAAGCAACATTGTTGTCCCTATCCGGAAAGGGAAGGGTGATGGCTTGGATTCCGACAGCTAAAGGAGATAACACTGCTCACTTTGCCAGGTAAGGTCCGTTTTAGGGTCATCCTCAAATAGAATCCGTGATCACTTGCTCACCAAAGGAAAGGTACTGGAGCAATTTGGTTTCATGCCTAAGAAGTCTACCATCAACCACATCCTGGCACTTTTTGGTAAAGCGTTCGACTCGGCTGATCAAGCTGCCCTATGGGACGTCCTGTGACTTTGCAGGATCCCTCCGAAATTGCTGGGTGCCATGGCCGGGACTGTGAGTAATGTGCAAAGTGGGGGCAGAACCTCTGTGCTCTTCCCTGTTGATTCTGGGGTTCATCAGGGGTGTGTTATTGCTCTTACTCTGTTCAGTGCTTGCATGGCCTGGATGCTGGGCAGGGTCATGGGGTCCAGCAGCTGCGGAGCATCTGTTGGTAAAAAAGATTCACTGACTGATGTTGACCTGAGGGTCATCCGGCTTGAAGGACCCTCATTGCTGAGGATATAAGCAGCTGGACCCGGCCAAGTGGACACCCACATAACTCCTAGCTGCAGCAGATAGAGGGCCATTCCTGGAAGATGGGACTGGACCGCGTGTCAGCCTGGGGGGGAGATCCTGATGTGTTTCGTTGTGTGGTGGGTGCGGCAACACGCTGTACCAATGCATGCTCCCCAACCTGACCTGGCCTGATGACTAATGAGAATACTATTCCATCTCAATGTATGACCCATTCATCATACAGCTGAAGATGAAGACACTTTGACTTTCGTATTGCAGAACCTGAATTTACATAATAAACATCTAAAGACATTAAAAACTTTCCAATCACTTTGCTTTGTCTGAAACATAAAAGAAAATCCTCAGTAATAAAGTCACATAACACAGCACACATAAAATGCAATTTTGTCCTTTAACTAGTTGATTTAAAAGATTCACTTATGTTACAGAATTATTGTAATCAATGTCACATTGAATATGTCATGAAAAGAACAGCAGTGTGACTTATCCAGACTTATCTAGGATGCTCATGAAGGATGCACTAGCTCTCTGCTCACATGAAAACCATCAGCTTGTGCAGCACCATTTAAACTTATCTGCAAAATATGCCTTTACAGCACAGGGACAAAAACATAAATGTAATAGTCAAGTCACATTTAATAAATCCCTCTTTTGGCATAACATAAGAAATCCATCTTTTGGCATAACATATTATTTAACCTATATACATGCAAGGTATTGCATACCATAAAATGTGTTTTCTTTCTCTCCCTCTTTGATCCCTTCGTTGCTGCCTTTTCTATGTCTTTTTCAGTCTTCCCTCTTTATTTATTTAGATGAAAAACTGACTCAAAGAGATGGACAGCTATCTAAGAAAATGCACAGCGCGCCAAAGCGCAGTACGGCTTCACAGTATGGTATTAGCTTTGTGCAACAGATCAGGGCGTAAGTGGGGCAGAAAAAAAAACGCTAGATAAAATGCGCACTGACTCAGATGTATTAAACATGTCAGTGCAGAGGCCAGAAGGTAGTGTTAAGTGAGTGGGCCAGGACCTCCATTTCAGCAGTCAGAGCTGAGTGTTTCAACCATTACTGTAGTGGGGTTCCTGGGCTGAATGACATATGAATGTCTGGTTTCTAATGAATTATTACAGAATATACTCATTTATGTCTTATGATTATAAACACAAATAATCTCATTATAAACCTTGAAATTAAGTAAACATTTCAAATAATCTCCTGTCAAAGATACTTTTTACGTATGATTGTAGTTAAATAACCTAAAGACCTTAGCATGTTGATGAACTGACCAAACATGGATTTCAAACCATTTTTAATTCGCCACGATGAACTCTGTTGTATCATGAAAATGCCGTAATCTGACCACCAGCTCCTCTGTAAAACCCTTGCGAATCACTGCTGGATAGACAGACATAAAAAATCATTCTCTATGGGGAACCGAACACAATGTCTGACTGCCTGCTCTCCCACAATGCAATCTTTCCAAACCACGCAACATGGCACTGTATTATGGTAATTCCCCTGCTTTCTGAGCACCTGGCTTGCTGGAGCACTCTATGAATGAATGTCGCATTATATAGCGCTTTTTAAGACACCCAAAGCACTTTACATAAGCAATGGGGAGCCACTTCAACCACCACCACTGTGCAGCACCCACCTGGATAATGCGACAGCAGCCATTCTGCACCACACAGTAGCTAAGGTGGTGAAGGGGCAGGAGAGAATTTACCAGTTAGATACAATAATTATAATTGTAACTGACATATAATTGATATAATTGATAATATAGGGGACAATTAGGAGACCGGATTTGGGCCACAGTGGGCAGTTTTAACCAGAGCAATGGGGTACCACTCCTACTCTTCGCTGAACAGCCAGAAGCAGCCATGTTGGCTAGGGCTGTTGTAGCTCTTTTTGCATTCTTTGGCTAATAATGAGGCAGTCATTTACCTGAGCTGTGGAAATATAA
>JAODKN010000114.1:26714238-26726471 GCA_026774425.1 Petrocephalus zakoni
TCATTTGTGATGGAACAGGGGAAGAACTAAGCTACACAGGACTCCGGCCCTCCAGGACTGGAGTTGGAGACCCCTGCTGTAGGGTTTGCGAAGTAACCCTATGCTTTTGAAGTTGTTTGCTTATTTTAGGTTTATAATGGAATAATATACTGTAGATTTGTGATAAGATTTCTTGTGTCAGCATGAGAGCCTGGGAACGTGAGTGTGTGAGAGTTGGCAGCCCTGCGGTACAGTACTGCACTGTGTTGAATGAAAGAAATTTAGATGTTCTGGTTTAATTCTCAAAAGATCATATAGAAATGAAAAAATTTTAAGTTTAAAGGGATGATGGAACAATGAAAATCATATTTTAAACCTTTCAAAGAACAGAAATATTAGAATTTTATATAATATATAAAAATTATAAACTAATGTTATACATTTTACAATACATTTTAACCTGTAGTGTTTAAAAAAAAAAAAATATATATATATATATATATATATATATTAGCCTGTTGTGAGTACTAACCAACTTATAGCGTGTAACTGCGTGGTGAATGACTTGATACATGCAAAACATGGAATTCTTAAACCTTCTTGTCGGCCTGTAATAAACCTCTATTTAGGCATCCCACTGAAATAAGTAGCCAATATCATTTGTCATAACTGCGATTAGCTAATTCTGATGTATATTATGACTAACCATTATGACATACACTCAGTGACAAATAAAGTTAGGCACCCAGACAAAGTGGTTGAAATGCAATGAATCTGCACGTGCTGAAAGGTCTTGTGACTGTATCGCAATGATTGTAATATCAGATCAAATGGACAACAAAGTTGACAGTATGGGCACACTGCTGGTCCTTTGTTAGTAGGGTGTGGCACCTTCCCCCCCCCGCCGGGCCTGTATACATGCGGCGATATGATGCGGAAGAGAGTCGTACAGCTGTCATATCCTATCATGCAGCAAATCAGTCCTCAACTGTTGTAATTGGCCCTCGAGATCCTGCAGATTGGCACTGGGTCTGAGTTGACGTCCAAGGTGATCCCATACATGTTCACCTGGGGAATGATCAAGGGACCTGGCTGGCCATGGGAGGACCTCAACATGGCAGTCCATAGATACATGTCCCGTGTGTGACGCCACTACTTCTGCATCTACTACTGTTGCGCCTGACCCTAGACCGGGACGTAGCACGTGTGTGGACGGGTGTTGTCTTGTTGAAAAACTGTACCTGTCTCAGGAGGGGCAAGACATGCGAATGCAGGATGTCACTGATGTACCGCTGTGCCGTCAGGGTCCCCTGAATCACTACCAGAGATGACCTGACGTCATACCCTATGGCTCCCCACACCATGATGCCAGGAGTAGCACCGGTGTGTCTCTCCACAACAATGGCAGGATTGGTCCTCTTCTCTCAGCATAGCCATATGCGCACACAATGGTCATCCGTGGTGATGCAGAACCAAGATTCATCGCTGAACATGGTAGGATGCCACTTGTCATTAGTCCATGCCTCCCGGTTAGGGCACCACTCCAAACACAGCCGTCTCTGCGCTGGTGTTAATAGCAGCCTACGTGTGGGATGGTGAACTCGTAGTGCAGCTGATGCCAGTCATTGAGACACCATGGGGATTGACACATGGTGTTGTAGAGACTCCAGTACCTATGTCCGGATGGCAGGCGCAGATGTCATGGGGTTCTGTACTGCTTAAAGCACAATACGACGATCTTCCTTTGGTGTGGTCTATCTTAGGCGACTGGAACCCTCACAACGTGTGTGGTTGCCCTCAGGTGCCCAATGGATCCAACATCGGGCGACTGTGACATCTACATCCCCCACGTCGGGCAATTGGACGATACGACCACCCGGCCTCATGCAAACCCACAATAAGGCCCCTAGAAAACTCTGTCAAGTACTGGTAATGCTGTCTAATGCGTCTGCGAGGCATCCTCTGTGTCTGGTTAGTAGACATGTCAGCTCCTTGCAAATCGAATCATTTACGTACATACCTGGTCTGCACATGTACCAAATTACATCCAAATTGGACCATTACTGCTGGGTACTTAACTTTTTCTGTCACTGAGTATATATTCCTTAAAATATTTTGATGTAGACATTAATGATCTTTCACATTGTAATCACATTAATTTCATTCTTTTGTGCCACGCCTCCCTGTGTGTGTAATAAGCAGTGTACGTGTACTGTGCTGGCACCTATATTACCATCTACCACCTATATTACCATCTTGCCCTTTAAATAGCAATGAAATACTGTGCCATTGACATTAGACCAGTTCTTTTGTTGGCCAAAAGTATGCTTGGATGGCATCTATTTTTTCATACTGTCATACCTTCTCGATGTTTCACCCCGGTATTTGATGGCATATAAAAAATTAAATAAAAAACATAAATCATGTAAGCTACAGTATGCTCCAGAATCAGAGAATCACAGGTACTCGTTGAACATTTAACAAGATACAATATACAAACTGTCTGTATTTTTTATTAAAAATAGTACCGTATATACTAGGGTATAGCGTAATGAAGTCATATCGCCCAAGCCAGGTCAAATGTTCACTCGCTTTCTGCTGCCTCAAAATAGCACCTGAGACCGCCTCAAGCACATTTGCTATGTAAAGGTCATGGGTGCTGGACAGGAAAATGACAGTGGAATCGGGTTCATGCAAGCAAAGACTCTTGCGTTGGGCCTGGTGTTGCTTTGTGCAGGATGGAAAATTGGACCCCATGAGAAAAGGGTACTTAAGAACATTGCAAATTCAGTCTTAAAGGTTTGCGAACACACACGATATACTGTTGATGATAAGAGCAAATGCCTTACTGTGTTGACAGTGGACTCCATTGAAGCCAAGTGGACAGTTGCACACATATCCAATAAAGGTGTCTCCTCTGTAGGTCTCACTTATTTCACACACTCCTCCGTTGTGACAAGGGTTTGGTTGGCATGGGCCTTCAAGAACAAAGAAAAATTATTATAATTATGAAAATGTAGATTCCAGACAAATCATTCAGCACACAGTTTATACAAGTTTTTAAGAATCCATCCATCTTTATTCTGTTTCTCCCTTTACTGTTGACAGAAATCCATTGACGCGAAATAATACACTCAACGACATTTTACAGCTGCTTCCTAAATTGGTCGGCTGTTGTCTCGCGCTTCAGGGTGGGGAGTTTGAATCCCAACCCTGCTCTCTCTCTGTGGAGGATGCATGGTCTCCTTTGTGTTGTGAGGGTTTCTTCCTGGCACTTCAATTTCCCCCCACAGTTCAAAGACATGCAGTTAGGCTAATTGGTTGCCTCTAAATTACCCTTAATGTGCCCTGCATTGGACTATACTGCCTGGGCTAGGCTCCAGGATCCTTGTGACCCTGACCAGGATAAGCGCTTGGAAGATGGATGGATCGACTGATAATTGAAACAACATTTCAGTAAAGTTTTATTTGTGGTCTGTCCTGGCTTAAAGAGCATAATGCTTTTGTAGATGTTTCCAGTAGAATGATAGCTTGTCTAGCTCACATGTGGCTAATTAAACTCAGGGCTAGATTATCACTATCTGCACAATTGTCAGCCGGCCGACAGTTGTTAAAGGTGTAAATTGTTCCCTGCTTGAAAGGTAACTCTTGTGCTGAAATTCAGGTTGAAATGTTCTATTACTATTATCTAACTACTTTACCTCTGCTTGATATTCAGTGTGAGGTGAATAATAAAAATTCAGCAATTCTTCTTAGCAAGTGCACTACAGTAGGAGGTTTATCGAAAGACATGGATATGTATGACTGGGGTAAGGGTACATCAAGGAGGGCAGTAGTGGATGGGGCTATCTATGAAGCTGAAAGGTCCACAAAGGCCCACACAGCGTGGTAAGCTACTCCCAGGCACACTGGGAGTGCTGCTGGCTGATATCTGGGGCCTGCCTTGGTCACAACTGTTGAGGTGTATGAACCTATTGGTATGGCTTCTCAGATTCAAAGGGAATTTGAATAACAGTGTGAGAAACCAGTCTGTCTGCTTCACCATATATATACTCTTCCTCGACAGCCATCTATCTACGTACAGTAAACACGTATTTTGATAGAATGGAAAAAAATCAAAAAAGCACAAGGTAACTAAAAATGGTAACACTTTACTTGAGGGGGCGCAAATAATATACTATTATACTATAATTAATCATGGACTAATACTTACTTATATTAACCACAAAAATTTATTCGTGATTCGTACTAGAGTAGTAACTGAGTTAGTAGTAAGTTATTAAGGAACTGTATTGTAAAGTGTTCCCATTTATGCACCATCAAGTAAAATGCTTCAAATATAACCATCAAGCATCACACAACTGTTGTGTGTTTTGCCACTCAAGGCAATCAAACATGCAACATTCAAATGAATGTTAATAGGTCATAAATGAACTCAGCCCTTTGTGATATCAGGTATCTGCAAAGTCTATGCAAACAGCGTCTCTGCTGTAATTACAAGTGGCTTTGGGCAATCCCTATTGCAGTTTTTTTTTTGGGGGGGGGGGGGGGGGTGAGACCAGAATGGGGACGGGAATGCCTGCATTTCCCCCCGGGTTGTGGGTCAGCACCCACAATCCCCCCCCCCCCCCCCCCCCCCCCCCCCCCCCCGCCCCCGCCCCCCCCCCCCCCCCCCCCCGACACCACAATGGAGACTGGAATGCCTTCCTTTCCTCCCTGCTTGATCGTCAGCTCCGACTCCCCCGCCCCCCCACCACCACCACCTTAATAGATGCTACCCATTAATTACTTCCGTTGTTCATTTAGAATGACTTACATAATGACTACCCATTGTCCAATAACACAACCGTGCTTAACTTGCGTTTTCTGTTATTGCTGAGAAAGACAAAAAAAAAGTTTGACATGAACAATGCAATGCATTATAAATGGCTGAACGGGTTTCCCGAAACGCCACTGACCTGTCGCATTCTCTCTAGCTGTAAGCCCTAAATCATATACTGAACGTTTCACTGCCAAGAGATTAGGCTTTTCATAGGTTTGTGAATATGTCACTGTTCCTTTCATGAATACAAGCCCAGGATTTAGCAAATCCTTTCATTCAAGAGATTAAGTAACCAGACAACTGCGATTTATAATCTGAAGGGTAATTATGTTAAAAAACATGCTCCATATAGTGTCAGCTAGCGGCCTTGTTCAGCGGAGTGCCGGAAACACAGACACTACCATTAAATCTAGTTTTCCTGTAAAACCATTGTAACTGATGGAATAAACAAAATAACTTTGTGTGTGAGGACTGAGGCTCACTTATAAAACTGCTGGTATTTTGTCAGTAGTCAAAAATCGATTTCTGCATGATTTAAAAATGCCAGGCTACATTTATCAAGATATTCATCAACACTCATATTCCAGTCTATAAAGGTAAGACAGATTTCTTATCATGGGCATAGATGTACACTGCAGAGAAAAACCGGTTAGGCCGTTTTTTTGTGTCTGTGCGTGCGTTACTTGTTTTGCTATTCTTGTGAGGACCGAAGGACCTCACAAGTATAGCACATCTATAAAAAGTGTGGCTACTCAAGACTCCATTTTATAAAAATCAGTGAATGCAATCAAAAAAGTAAAAATGTAAAATGCTGTGCATTTTGTTTGGCTACTTACTGTATGGTTCAGATTAGCGCTGGGTAAGGGGTTAAGGTTTTCATGTAATGATTAGGGATTTTCCCATAGAAATAAATGAAGTCCCCGTAAACATACCAATATAAAACTGTGTGTGTGTGTGTGTGTGCGCGTGTGCATCTGTCTGCCTCTGCAGCTGTTGCCCCCGATGAGGTAATTCCTCCCCATGTTTCACTCCACAGTTCCAAGGCAAGGTTGCAGCTGGATAGGCCAGAGCCTTCAGGAAGTCTATTGAGTTTGGCAGAGACCTCCTGTGGGTAAAAGGAAGCTACAAGCACCCCAGCTGCACCACGCAGAGTGCTGTAGGAGAGCCCTCTTCAGAGAAGCTAGCTGGCTACTGCATTGTAATTCTACTTGGTACATATTGCAGTACAGCCCAGCGAGGTTTACCGGAATATCGCCCCATTCTCCTGCAACATTGGACCTTCAGATGACTACTCCATGGAAATTGAAAAAGAATAAAAAAGGGGAAAATATTGCAAAAAAATCATCCTGCTACCTTGTCTCTATCCTACTACTTTGTCTGGATTGAACTATACATTTTTGCACTGGATAAGTGTACGTCAAAGTTCAGCATTTCACAAAAAGGCTTTTGAGATGGGCCATAAAATACCATGCAAATGTCATGGGCAGCATACAGAGGATATGGTACAGTGCCAACCGTCCACATGTTAAAAGGCACAAGAAAGATAATTGCATAAGCTAGCCTTCAACTACAGTCTCTATTTATGCTTAAAGGTCACTGGGAGGGTGCTGGAGTGTGTAATGGACCTGAATCTTTTTGCCCAATACCTGCCCTCAGTTGAGACTTTTTGCACCTTAACTATGGCCTAACGAGGCCAAGCCAGTCTTTTCAGTAACGAGCATTATGATTACCACATCAAATGTAATTATCTACACTGTGCTGCATTGCAGGGTGAACAGTCTGCAAAAGGTCACGCATCAACATGTTATATATTAATTAAACATCCCCCCACCCCACCCCACACACACAATCACACACGCACACACACAGCTTGGGGTAAACATCGCTCGACATGATGAAAACTTCTGAAGGCTTCCCCAGTTTGCCAAAGGTATTTTCCATTGTATATCTGTATATCTGAAAATGTAAAGTTCCCCGCGGAAACCTATTATGTGAGAGTTATATTGCGAAAATGAGATTTGGCACCAAACTGAGATACTGGTGTATGCCCCGAATACCCATGCTGTCCTGATGGATTCAAAATCAATGACTCAAGTCTTATTAAGATTCATCCCCTAACAGTTTATACTATTACTCCATCTGCACATGCATGTCTCTTCGAAAATGACTTTGACATATGTTTAAGAGAAAATTTCTGCCAGAATTTGTCATTCAGCACCAGAAAATTACTTAGGTGTCCAATGGACTTTGTTTTGCATGCATATAGAATGGAGTATTAGGGAATGTCTGCCATAAAGCTAGGACCAAAATATGAAATAATCTGAAACAGCTTTATTAATGTCTCTTTACCTCATTTGTTAACATTCAAGTTAGTAATGTCTCTTTACCTTTTTACTTCATTCATTTATTATCATTTTAAGTCACGTTAGTTTTGACTTTCATCAAATACAAATCAGACACTGAGTGACAAATTTTGTCTTATTATAATTTTTTTCTTAATCAAACCTTTGAACCACAGTTAAAAAGCTAACATTAACCAGTGAGTGCGGTATGGATTCCGAATGGCCCCCTTGCAGCTCTCAGTAATGGACTGCCAGTAAACCTCGCACTAACTGATTGGTCAGCGGCTCCTCGGTGAGACGTCCTGCTCGCCTCTTTTGTCGCTTAAGGCAGCGACAAAGGGAAAAGGGTTGTGTTCGTGATATTGGAGCAGAACAGGTTCAAATTTCTCAAATTGAATTCCGAGACTATGCCATGGTATCCTTAGACAAGCAAGGTCTAATTGTAGTAAAAGTTGTCCTTAGGATAACCCATGTTGTTGGTTCCTAACCAAAGCTATACTGTATCTCCAGGCAGGTTTTGTCGATTCGTTACAATTGTAAAGACCATGTCTGCTAGAGTTACGCTTCTATTTGCAAAAGTAAGACAATCCATGGGGGAAGGAACCGAGCAAATCACAAATTCATCCTAGCCATCTAAGTATATTTGGACTGCCTTTCTCTGGAATCTGAAAACCTGTACATGTTTATTTGTAGCTGGATTATGTTAAAACACAGTGTTGATTAATGTTATGTTTAATGTCATTAGGTGAAATGCCTGATTATCTGAATTACTCTCCGCTGTGCAGAGATTCAAAACGGTGAATTATAAAATGTTCTCCTAATTTCCTATTTAGCTCTTTATCAAATAACTCTTTTTACTAGCAAATTCAATTAAGCAATTTTAAGAATCTTAAGCTATCCCCTTCTGGGTTCATGAATTAATTACAAAGTAGTGAAGCAGTTGTTAATTTTGTCTATTTATTTTATTATTCTTTCTAGAAATAGCAATAAGTACTCCAGTCAGCACCTCCTACAGCAAATTAAACCTGACTAATTAATTACAGGTTAAATGTAAATTCCCATTGTCAGCACCCCCCCCCCCGCCACTCACAAAGTCAAAGCACCAGAGGTCTTTGCTAAGAAATTAACGAGGGTAAGGACTGGAGAGATAGATATGAGAAATAAATGCTGAATGTATATGCAGAAGGAATTTCAAAAACATGCAAGTGTTACAGCAATTTCCAGGCCTAGAAAAAGCCCACCTGCTGACGTAGGATCTTCCCCATCTGCTGCTGTAAGACAGAAAAGAGGGTAAAAAAAAACATTAGTGATTTTAAAACCAGTCCATTAAACAGCAAATCTTACTGTAAAGATATGGGCCAGGAAACAGCCTGTTGGTGTGGTGTATTAACTGTACATTTATTGTATAGCACATTGAATGCTTATTATCGTGTATAATGTGCGGGGCAATATTTTGTATATGAAAGAATAGGAATGGCAGGTTAATTGGTACATACAGAAATAAAAATGCTTAACATATAAACTCAGAATAAGCTACTTGTGTGTGTATTACATTTCATTTTCCATTAACCACCTATCTCATCATTACCCAAACAATGAGGCTCACTGATTATTGTGTAATAGTTGATTTAACCCATCAGAAACGTCTGATAACAAAAAAAATGTTAAACAATGTAATCAAATATTTTCTGCAAATAACGCATTCCCTACCCTACTTGAACTGACAGCCACGACACTGCGTATCATTTTAGAAGCACCATATGCCGTTTCACATGTGGAATAATGGCAGGTGGTGTGTAGCTGCAGCGGATGATCTGCATTCCTGCCTTCAGCTACAGTCACAAAATCTGGGTAGTGACCGAAATAACGAGATTGCGGATACATGAGGTGAATATGAGCTTCCTTCGTAGAGTGTCTGCCTGGCCTCAGCCTAAGAGCGGGAGTGAGGAGCTTGGACATTCGAGAAGGGCTAAAAGTAGAGTCACTGCTTCTCTGCATCCAAAGGAGCCAGAGGAGGCAGTTTGGGCATCTATCTAGGATGCTTCCTAGACACCCCCCTGGGGTGGTTTGGATATCTGTATAGGATGTCTCCTGGATGCCTCCCAGTGGTACCACAGACATATCCAATTGGGTGGAGACCCCGGGGCAGACCCAGGACACGCTGAAGATATTGTACCTCTCAGCTGTGTTGGGAACGCCTTGGTATTCCCCTCGAGGAACTGAAGGAGGTGATTGGGGAGAGGGAGGTCTGGGGGCATCTCTATCAGCCTGCTGCTCCCAGACCCAGAACCAGAGGAGCAGCAGAGAATAAATGGATGGATGGATGTTTTTAATTGTGTTATGTTGTCATTTATTATGACTTAGCTGCATGGAAGATCAACAAAATGGCGGCCCAGTGTTGCGTGGGTGTGTAATATTTCAGTGTCTCTGTGAAGTTCTCTGCAAAATATTTTGAGATACCAGTGACAGAAAGAGGGGAACCGGAACCTTAACTGCAGTCTTTAGTGAGAACGTCACTCTGAGCCAGTCATATCTACACATTGTATGAGTCATACTTGTTCATACTGCCACCATGTAGAAAGTTAATTGTAATAAATAAAAACCATTTACTTAGTCATCCTGTCAGGGCATACCCCTCCTCTGTGTCCTAAATCACAATACCCCCCCCATCCCACGAACCTGTGGCTAGAGGTTGAATTTATTTAGTTGATATAACTGAAGTAATATTTGGCAGTGCTAAATTGGCATATCTAATAGCACCATACCAGGTTTATTTGTCAACTTTTGTGCAAACACTACCATATGCTATGCGCATATAGATATTCTAACCTGTGACATATATTCCATTGGTCAGAAAGCGCAGTGAATGTATTTATGACACAGGAATGCACCCAAGGATTATTACTGTAAATTATAGCTAGATGTTATCAAATGTCAGCTAGCTGTCAGTCTAGGAATGATTTTGGCTAGTAAAAGGTCCTGTGAACAGACAAGGAGCCTAAAGCAAGCTGCAGTAGGCTGGCTAAAGAAGAAAGTGGAAGTGAAAAGGAAAGGTTTTACAGAGCAAACGATCAGAAGACAGGACTTTTCCAAGTGACTAGGGCTGATGCAAGCTGATCCATTTTCTGCTGAGCTCCGAACATCGACAAATGAGGGCAGAAGTCTGATCTGGATTACTCATCAAATAACAGCGGACTCTTATTAAAATCAAGTGCAAAGATGTTTTCACATTCATAGCAAATGAAATCTATAAAATAAGCTACATAAATGGTCTGCGGGAGAATTAAAGGCTTTAGTCTGTACGGTCTACACTTTCCAGTGGGAGCGTTAAGCTTTGGTCACTTGTCAGGCCCAGGAGTAAATCCCGTAACTGCAGAGGTAAGAACTAAATATAAAGAGCTGCTGAACTGAGTCCCACCTTTCATATTTTTATGTTTTTTTTTTCTGAAATGATAATTAAGGTACCCAAGGTGATGAGAGAGTTTGTCCCATGAGCTCCACACTAAACTGAGTTCCAGCTAAAAACAGCACCATTTCAGAGGAAAAATGTGGAAAAAACCTGACTGGATCCATCCATCCATCATCCATACAGTACATCCATCAACCGATCCATCCATTTTCCATAGCTTCTTAATCAGCCCAGGGTCATGCGCAACTCCTTCAGACACCCTCCCACCATGTAACAATGCAAGAACACAGCACATAAAAATTAGGTGCCACTTCAAGAACATTTGCCGTCAGTCCTCTTCTCTCTCCCGTTTTTGCACATCAGTAATCATGCCAATACAACACCCCCTCCTTGCGTATAAATCTGTCAAGTGCATTGACAAGATATTGACAGGTGTTGCATCATTTTCCTGCTTCTTTATCAGATTTTCCCAATGGTATTAAAACATATAGTGATGTCAATAAATGTATGCCAAGCTCGTCAGAAAATGCCGCTGAGAACAAATCAGTTTAAAGTTGTTGTAAACAATGTAGTGATATTTTGGTAAGGTGTACAATGTCTACATAAAGTTTTAGTTTATCTAGATAATAATAAGCTCCCTGTAGCATTTTCTGACAAGATGCTAGCTATCAAACATTGCTTCCTATAGAAAATTCCATTATGTCAGCAGAAGAACTGCTGTTTTGGTAACACATGCATTTTTTTTGTTATATACACACTCCTCTGATGCAATAAAAATTATAAAATACAAGTTTCTTTATTACTTTTGAACTATGCGAGTTTTTTGTCAGTGTAATTCAACATAAAAGTGCAATATGTTTTCAGTACTTTTATTGTAGCAAGTACCTTGCTTATTGCTATAGTTCTACCCCATTATAAACACCAACAAAAAATTTATTCAGCATTATTTATTACTCCTCAAACAGCAAAAAAATGCAACACAGTTTTTCAATTGTTCATCCACTACATGAATGATATGTCATGCAATTTATACATTAATTTTACAGGGTCCATGCATACTAAAGTCCATGCATACTAAAAATGTTTGTATCCTATACTTTCATGGTGTAAAACCCTATCAAGTGAAACCATTTGAAATACTTTTGGAAAAATACCATTTGAAAAATGTCATTTGCTAGTTAATAATCAGTAGTTTGGGGGCGAATAAAAGCCTCACTTCCTCCTATAGCCTAAGGTTAGGCTAATGAGCATCTCTGAATTGCCAGTAGGGTCTGATTGTGTGTGTGTGTGTGTGTGTGTGTGTGCTCTGTGATGGACTGGTATCCCATTAAGTCCCATGGCAGAGGCTCCAGGTTCCCACCACTATCCTGTCCAGGATAAGCAGTTTACTGACGAATGGATAATCAGTAGTAAGTGTAACTTTATCTAACGTGTACTGTAATCCTACTTACTGCTCATTTCCAAAGCCCATTAATATTAAGCATATTCTGAGGCCAGAAAGGGGAGAATGATCTAGCAGGATCTAGTCTGGGTGTTTAGGACACTTATAAAGTGCACATTATAATTTATAAGTGTGGAAAAATACGTGCTGCTTTTTGGTGATCGCCAAGGATAAACAGGAAGTCAGCAAGATACTGGCTTCATCGCAACAGCAAGAAGGTACAGGTGCTGACATGAGCCA
>JAODKN010000114.1:26735934-26750145 GCA_026774425.1 Petrocephalus zakoni
GATGCTTACTGCACAGCCCATGGAGTTTCCCCAAACTTGAATCACATTTGCTTCTTATCAATAACATGACAAAAACACGAATGGTAAGACTCTGGGTCCAAATGGTCAGTCAGCATCTTGCCGTGATTTCTGAAATAATCAGGGTTAGCAAGTGTCTCCAGAACAGACTGAGGTTCTGTTCGGACACCAACAGAGCTATGTGTGTGTGTGTGTGTGTGTGTGTGTGTGTGTGTGTCTCCCCACAATGCAGCAAAACCTGTTACTTTTTAGCTTGTGGGGATATTTTTCAGGTCCCCACAAAAATCTGCAAATGGGATCAAAAAACTAAAAATTCCTAGTCTAAATTCTAAAATTTTGTTTGGTTACTTACGTTTAAAGTTAGGATTGGGTAGGGGTTAAGGTTATCATAACTGGGATTCGGGTTTTTCCCCATAGAAATGAATGGAAAGTGTCCACAATGATAGGAATACAAATGTTTTTGTGGGTTTGCATCACATTTGGGAAGTGTGGCAAAACCTTGCCAAAGGCATTTTTCAGGTCCTCATTAGGATAACCTAAGTTTTATAAAACAATCTATCTATGTAATCAATGAAGTAAAAATTCCAAAAGTCTTGTATTTGGGTTGGTTATTTATGGTTAAGGTTAGGGCTGGGTTGGGGTTAAAGGTATTGTGACTGGGATTCGGGTTTTTCCCATAGAACTGAATGGATGGTTCCCATTCATATAGGTACGCAAGTCTGTGTGTGTGTGTGTGTGTGTGTGTGTGGTTTTGTAATTATTACAGTATGGGGACCCAATGTCCCCACAATGTGATAAAAACCTGCTACTTTTTACCTTGTGTGGACATTTTTTCGGTCCCCACAAGGATAACCTCAATTTTACAAAAACTTGTGTCTGCAATCAAAATACAATCAAAATGCAACTAAAAATGCCAAAAGTCTCATATTTTGTTTGGGTACTTATGGTTAAGGTTATGGCTGGGTAGGGGTTAAGGGTATCATAGTTGGAATCAGGGTTATGGCCATAGGAATGAATGGAGTGTCCCCATAAAGATAGGTATACATATATATGTGTGTGTGTGTGTGTGTGTGTGTGTGTGAAATTCATGGCAAATTCCGCATCTCAATGGGTGTGCCCTGTTGTACCCTAAGGCAAAGTTACGAAACATGGATGAATTAAAGAACCTAAAATGAAAAAACTGAATAAAATATCATCCGTCCTCCAGTGTCTTCTCCAGGACATATTTTCTTTCTGTCTTTCTTTCCATCCTGAATAACTGAATTAATCCCTGGGCCTCCATGACCCCGACTGCATAACATGCCATTAATAACTGAAGGACGGAATTAAACATTGACAAAGGTAACACTGTTCACATGGCTGGCCACAGTTTTCTTGGTATCAAAATAAACCTTCTGGGAGGTTCATCCACTCCTGTGGAGTACACAATCTCTTTCTATTGGCATATTAGTGAAAGTGGCACCTTTAGCAAGGATATTTGTGACGTGAAGGGGGTGGGGGGGTCTGAGGAAACAGTTTGCAGCGCGGCGGGAATTCATGAATGACAGTCTGAATCTGTCTCTCTGGAAGTGCCGGCAGGCCCAGGCGATATAAACATCACCGGGAGGGAACAATAGCCGTCCAAATACCGCCAGCAGCCGAGCGGCTCGACGGATGCGGAGACGGCGAAACTCACGACGCTAACGCGGCGATGTAGCCACAAGGAAAGGCACCAGCGTGAGCCAAAAGGGGGGGGGGGGGGTCAGTGGGACGGGAGGGTTCCGCGGGCACGCTCGGAGGGAGAGGGACGTGATGCGACAGGCAGGGGGGCAGAGGGTAGGGGGAAGGCCGGTATCGTGGTGTTGTGGTGGCAGTTGCAGGGAGACACATGGGAACGTTTGGGAGACAGTGAAGACTGGAGGAGACTCACATGCAAACGATTCGTCAGCCTGTGCCGAAAGGCAGGCCGCGCCGTTCTGGCATGGGTTTGGCTCACACACCTCCCCTGAAAAAGACAGAACAAGGGGCAACCTTAAGACCAGGGCTGGCCGAGGACGCCTGATCACACGCACAGCCACTTCTGCGCCTTATTCAAATATGATCTAATTTTCACTGAATAACATTATTGCAGATCTAAATAAAAGAGCACCAGAATATCATTATTTTTTTTACTATTTAATGTTTTGGAAAGACAAAGGAGGCATGGTCATACAGCTTTTATAAGTTTTTTTATAAGTGGTATTCCACAAAATTAATAAATAGATTCTGAGTAAATGTATCAAAATATTTATGTATGTAATGAAAAATGTACATTACTGTAATGTAAAGTAATTAAAAAATGACTAATTGTATGAGTAAATAACTGAGCACTGATTTGCACATCACGACCAGGATGTTCAGAAGATAAACGGCGGATTACAAGGAAACACAGTATATATATCGAGGCATATACTGGCATATTTTATCGTGGCTGGACTACTGTACTATACAATGTTTCTTCTTTAAGACATAATTAGCAGCATTTTCTACAAATTAAACAGGAGTGGCATGTGCAGGTGCTCTCCTCACCAGCTCAGGGACACTGATAACTGGAATGTTCCATGGGTGCACACAAACATGTGTTTCCCTGGTGTGAAGTTCTGAAACGTGGAGCTGTCACTTTCTTGACAAAGCAAAGAAACGCGTGACGACACCCCCACCCTCCCTACGGTGTGTCCCCCGCCCACATCCTACGCTTCCTCTCAGCAGCATAAACCACCCCCAACAGGTTTCACACGTTCTGCTGTCTTCCCTCCGGGTTCACGTTGGGCTCAGAAAGGTATGATGTACCATAATGGTATACTTTCTATTTTTACCGCGCTTAATTAAATTATTATTATCTGGAAGCACCCCACTTCTCTGCTCCCTCAGACCTCGCCTCTATTCGGCATCGGTTACCTTTACTGGAGCTGCACCATCGC
The DNA here is from genome assembly GCA_026774425.1 of Petrocephalus zakoni. NCBI lineage: Eukaryota > Metazoa > Chordata > Actinopteri > Osteoglossiformes > Mormyridae > Petrocephalus > Petrocephalus zakoni. The sequence continues at coordinate 26,738,892 of JAODKN010000114.1, forward strand.
ATAGCCTGTGCATTATTATGCAGAAACAGATGGCCAAATGCAGCCCGCGATTCTGTCAGGAAATCTTTTGGCGGCGACACCGGGGTCCGCAGAACATTTACCAGCGCCGTTATATTCCGTGTGACACTTGAGGCGCCCTTCCCCTGTTTCTGCCTCCGGTGTCTCAGGCAGGGAAGAGACGGGGGACGTATTCTCTAGCCGCAGTGTCACTCAGCCCACCAGCACCCTAATTGACCAGCTGCAAATCAATTCCCCTTTGTCACAGCCCCTCCCCCCCAGAAACTGCCCCAAATTACCCCCCCCTCCCCCGCAAAAACAAGCAAAGAATAAGCTGATTTCAAGAAGGAAATTGTATATATGTGCAGAACATCAACTGTGTAGACCCCCACTGTCAAGATTGCACTGAAAATCAAATAAAGTGGGCTTTATTGTCAGAGCACCCATATACATGCAGTGGCACAAGATAACAATCCCCAGGACCATGGGCTGGGGGGCGGGGATGGGGGCAGACAATAAGTGACAATCAGGAGGTTCACAATATTTACAAAAGTGCCAAAAGACAGGAATGAGCAAGACGTACATCAGTTCGGAAGATCATAAATATAAGTGCGTGTGTGTGTTATATTATATATATATATATATATATTAGCGCTGACAATTTTAAGAAAATATCGAACTGCGATTTATCTGACAGATATTACGATTGCAATTTCATTTGCGATTTTTTTAACTCTATTCACTATATGTGCATAAAAAAATTTTAATTGAGCACAACCGTACATTGAACTCTGAACTGCGCTATACATTACTCCAAAGATCAAATTCAAATTCAAATTTTATTTGTCACATTCACATACATACACTGTATGACATGAAGTGAAATGTATTGCACGACTGCCCAACAGATTAACAGCAAAAGAAAAACACAATAAGAAACCACTTAAGTGAACAGCAAAATAGGTATAGAATTAAAAAGGTAAGTACAGTAATATAAAAATGTACTATAAAAAAAACACTAGCAATAAAACAAAATAGGATAATAGGATAAGATAAGAATGGAAATATATTAATTCAATCCAAAATGTATTTATTCTAACAAAAATTATATAAAACATACACCTAATAAATTATAGAACAATTCTCTAGCAACCCAAAGATGGTAAAGTGATCGTATTTTTACATGCACATTGAAAACAGCGCTCGGCCGCTTTTTTACCCTTAGTAAAGTTTCGGTGTTACACCATATTGTACAGTATGACCTTCGTAATGTGTGACTCCAGGGGAATGAACGCAAGGTTCTTGTTCACGTTTTCAGTACCGTAATCATTGTAACTTTTTCAAGGCATCAGACTTTTTCAAAAAAAAAAAATCAGTGTTGTTTCCGGGGAAATGCACGGAAATAACTCTTGCCTGCTTGCGAATTGTATAGCTGGCTAAAACATTTCTGAGCTGCAAAACATAACCGATGTTGCGACTATTTTCCACTATGGCTCGTTTTTTTTACCATTTATTAATTTTAAAGGGGATGCGTGCAAGCAACCCAAAAAACACGGAACGTTCAGGAAACGTTCCCTAAAGGTTCTCTGAAAGTCACATCATGTGGAACCTTCGGAGAACCTTTACGGAACGTTCCCTGAAGGCTCCATTAAGGTTACGTTTTTGTATCCTTTTACGAACGTTCTGTGAACGTTCCCTTGAGGTTATTTTTATAGAACTATAAAATAACCTTTAGGGCATGTTCCCTGAAAGTTCTCTTAAGGTTACATATGTAGCATAAGAATATTAAATATTTAATAAATATTTTTTAATTCAAATAAATGTATGATTGATATCATGTTTTGTTTATATCAGCCCAAATGATGTGTCAGGTCCGCTTTTCCGTTTCTATCCAAAACTTCTGTGAAATGCATTCTATTTGACTGCCGATTAAGTCAATTGTCTCCAATGAGTACTCGATGAACTCCAATAAACGAGAGCACATCCGGGTATTCCATCAGTACTTGACTCACAAACTTAATCAATTGGTCCATTACTGATACAAAATTAACGCGTAACCAGATTTGAGAAACGCTGAAAAAGACGGCGTAGAGACGGGTGAGGTAAATATTTTATAAAATGTCTATATGAAATGATTTCTGAGAAGATTTAATTGTAAAATTCAACTTTTTTTTACTATTACACACACTAATCTGAAAGAACTCTAAGATTTTTCTTGTAATATTTGATTCACGTATTTAATTTTCGATGGAAAGCTAACCTGACAGGATTTCTGCATGAGAGAATTACATGTAATACTCCGAAATTCTGATTAACTAGGAGCAATGAGCTTCAACATGATGTTTTTTTGCGCTTACATTTAGTGATATATGACCATTGAAAATGTATTATCATGCTAATGTTATAATAAAAAAGTACATTTGAACAAGCTAAGTGAAACGTTCAATTTCTGTTTCTGATATTTAGTTATATAGTTCTGAAGTGACGAAAAACAAAGTTCGGTTTTTCCTTTAACCCTAACTTTAGTTTTGCCACCTGGGGAGTGCGAGTGCCTTTGTCTGACTCCGCAGCCTTTAGCCCTTTAGAAAAACAAGGAAAAAAGGGTCCACGAGGTGCCGTGCAAAAGAAAAGGAAAACATTTTATGAAACAAACGCAAATCGTCCAATCGTCCTTAAATAAACAATACTTTTAGACGCTTCCCGGTAATCGCGAACCGATTGTGCCTAAGGCTGAGGTCAATGACCATATCTTGCCGGCCCGCTTTCCCCCTGCCCTGTCATGTAACCTCCTTTTCGGGGCAGCGTCCTCCCGTCCTGTAGAGGGCGCACTCTTACAAACTACAGCTTAACTACAAACACACTTCTACAATTTACAAATTACAATTCTAAACTTGCATATGGCTCCTACAAGTTCTGATAATTCGTTATACAGTAAGTTGTTTTACATTTGTATTTTTTTGGGATAATTTGGGACTTTTGGTAATTGTGGTAGGCAGATTTCAAGTGCAAGTGTAAAACTACATAATACTTATTTTCATTTTTCTTACGTTCTGATCTTTACATGGCTGTTTATTTAACCAGTTTTGTGACGTACGATGCTGTGCACTACGTGAGGTCACACAAAACAAATGCACGATATAATGTAAAGAGAACATTACAGGTGTGCAAGTGGGTCATTAATAATGTGTTGTTGAGGTCAGGTAATGTAACGTCTTTTGCCAGCGCTAAACTGTACGTCTGAGCAATTAATTATTTCCAGGAATCTCTTATGATAATTCGCCCCACAGCGAATATGGTGTAACACCAGAAAGTCCCATGTACACAAGGGTCAAATTAGCAGAGAACAATGATGCATAAATCTACCATCACAAAACTGTTTTAAGTTAAATAAAGTAAAGAAAATAAAACAATTCCAGTAATAAAAGCGAGGAGCACGGCACTTCTGTTTGGTGAGACTGACTGTAACACAAGGACAACGGAATGAATTTGCAAAACTACTCGATAGTTTTAACGATAGTTTTAAAGCCTGCGTCAGACGTGCTGTATAATGCATATTCTAAATCGCATTTAAAATCGCGATTTCAATTTGAAATCGATAAATCGTTCTAATATATATCTATCAATCTATATGACAGACATCATGCAAATTAAAGTTTAGAATACTTATGAATCTTAACAATGTTATAATCTTACAAACAAATAAAATTTCAACTTAAAATTAAATTAAATTTAAATAAAAGTAAACCAGTTTCCAAAGACATCACAGAAGTTTAATAGTTCTTTCTCAGCACAGGATGCGCTTTGTGTAAACCATTACAGTACTACGTTATACCACCAGCAGCCTTATGAATATAAAAAGGTTACATAACTTTGTAAAACTATAAAATTTTGTTTACAGATATCTTTATCCCATTTCAACCCACAACGACCACAGATGCTTGGTCCTGGGGAGTTTTTGCATGGAACAATTTCCCAATCTCATTTCTCACTCGGAGAACCCTGCACCTCGATAGGGGGTTAAATACCTTCCCAGCAAGAGACCGAACAAACACGCTCGGCGCAGTCGCTCTGTACGGACTGACACCTGTATCTTCAAGGGCGTCTTTGTGGTTACCCTTGGAACAGAGTTTAAGAAAGCCACAGCTTGTTTTTCTCTTATTTTTTTACAGAGTGATGCTGTCCATTTGGCTCCTAGGGAGGCCGCCTGACACAAGCCCAGGCGGATGCTGACACCTCACAATACTCGCATCGCCGCCAGCCTTCAAGAATCCTCCCCCGCAACCCCACTGTGAGTTTACCTGCCAGCATTGGGATTCAGCTGCTCTGATACTGAATAAACCTTTGTCTTCTACAGAGTGGGCTTCGCGGTGTGCTTCACTGGGGTTAAACACCAATGCAGTCCACGGGGCGAGAATATCACACACATGCCACAAAATGAACTTGGTTAGGCTGCTTGTTTAGCACTTACGTAAAAGTGTTTGCGAAATGTTATAGCTATTTTCGGGAAGCAGCTAAAGTAATTATTTCAGTAGCACTTTGCTTTAACATCTGCTGAATGTGTTGTAGTATAGTGATTTTCAGTGGAATTATATCTTTTTCCTCTTAGAAGTATCTGGTACATCTGAAAGCATTTTTTACTAATGCTATTATTTATGTCATACTGACTTCGGTTGGAATCCACTCCTCACCAGCAGATGTGCACCAGTGTTTTTTTTTCCACACTTGACAATTTTTAACAGAAACAAGATGCTCAACAACACATTGCAGAACACTTGTGCAAACTGCTATTATAAGTCATGTCCTATGAGTCTAAAATCCTTCTGAATCAAAATAATCCCCACTGATACAATGTAAACACATACTTGATATGAATTAATAAAATGACTATAATTAATTAATTTGTTTTTCTGAAAACAAATTACTCCAGAAATGTTGTCAACAATAATAAAAATGATGTTGATGATGATGAGAGAGAGAGAGAAAGATGGCATCCTGTTCAAGTTGCCCTCTGCCTTATGTCCTGTGCTTCCCATTATAGGCTTCAGGCTTACCATGACCCCAAATGGAAGGATGGATGGATGAATGATGATCATGATTATCATTATAATCATCATCACACGAGTATTTAATGATTAAAGAAAAATAGACAGCCATAAAAACAAAATGTTGTGTTTTTGACAAAATTACACCAGGTGATCTGATAAAACGTTAAAAGTCAGTATTATATGACAAAATACTGCCCCAACAGCTATGATAAGTATACTCCAAATACTTTGTTTATCCAGTCTGCTAATATGCAGGCCAATCATGCCTCGAGGGAGAGTTGGGAAACCTGCAGGCCTACGATGCGGAAAATGTCCTTTTATCATGCACGTAAAGTCAGTGGCATTTCGCCTTGATGGGACCTGGTTGTATTTTTAAGTTATCGCCGTTATTTTTGGCATACTCCCCTGATAATAATCCAGCGGCCGGCCCCACTGTCTTTGTGCTCATGCGTCGCCGGGCCAGAACACACCTTTGTTTTCTCACGATGGGAAGCACACGACAGCCGAAAGGAAGACCACACAATTCAGGAAGACCCTGTACTTCTCAATTACACGTCAGATGTTAAATCATAATGAACATTAATGAGAAAGGACATCAAAAACTGGTGATGGATGTGCAATGCAACGTAGAGAAACTATTCACCAAGAAGGTGCTCCATAGGAAGAAAAAATTATGAAAAAAAGTTGTTCGTAAAATTTTTGTTTGTATCCATTCCTCATATAAAGTCCACACTATATCTGGTACTGCAAAAGGCATACGCTCAGCATTTTCACCACTGATATCTATCCCACCTTAAAATGGGATAAAATACATGCATCAACAATAAAATTTTCCTCATCTCAGCATTACACTTATTTACCTTATTATATAGATGTATTTTCCTCCATTAGGAAATTCTTAATGCGTGAGTTAGGGTTATTTAACTGCATGGATGAATTCTGAAAGTTCTGCTCCCAGGCCTAGACCTGTATGGTTGCTATAGCACTGGCCTTGTTCCCTCTGTGTCCCCCAAGCACACCTGTAGCACTCCTCGTACCCTGGACTGACACGCCGTCACTACCCAAATACACTTTAAGACTCTTATCCTTGCCTGCTGCACCTGTCTGCTCCCGCTGTGAGTCCTGGCATGCCCCCTTCTATCCTTCAGAGCTTAACACATTACTGGGCTCTGTAGCCATAAATCCTCAGGGGCCTTCTGAGTCATGGAGTCCCCTTAAAATCGCTGGGACAGTCTCCTCTAATGCCAGTTCCTAGGTGCTTAGCAATTGTGGCCAGACATCAAAACCACACCATTACTTTGCATTTTTCAGCCACAAACCAAAGCCCCGGCTAAGACTACACTTCTAGAATAAAAATAGTCACAAGACCCAGCCAGCAACTGTTTTCATGCCAGTTATTGACTATACTCCACAATATTAAGACAGGGGATTGTAAAAGATCTGGTGAATCAGTGTATTATGTTTACGGAAATTGTGGGATGTTCAAAATTTTATAATTGTTGTTGGCACTTAGTGAGCTATCACAGCAGTGCATAAATAGTATTTTTTTATGAAGTTAGGTTCTTTAATACACTTACAGGCAGTTCTCGAGTGACATATGTAATATGTTCCACAAACTGTTATGCAAGTCAGATTTTGGCAGATTGGCCCTTCCATACCATTCAAAACACCCTCTAGCAAAAAAACATATATGCCAAAAATATACTAGTAATGCATACTGATGCACACATCAAATAAATGCAAAAACAATGGGAAAATGTACTTACAGACATACGTCTCCTTTTGGAATTAGGGCTTCCGCAAACTCTACGTATTGCAGATATTTTTTTGCGCAAGTCTGGGTTTACGTACATCAAGAGTTCCCTGGGCAATGTTACTTGTTTTATCAATCTTTCATTTATTCACTTTATTATTTATTTATGTGTTTATTTATTTAAATACTAAGGAAAAATTCTGCCCGGACTGCTTAAGCAATAGGGTGAGCCGGGTGAGCATCCCAAGAAGCGAAGAGCACAAGGCAGGGGATACCAGTCAATGTTAGGGCACATACTCCAGGCAAGTTAAAAAGGCTGACACACTGAATCATACATGAAGCACCCAGAACAATGCACACAGATGAATGGAGAGGATATAAATTGATACAAGTCAATACTAGGATTCAAACCCACAACACTGGAGGCACAAAGTCACAGTTCTACTCACTGAGTCACCATGCTGCACCGTAACGTAATTTATGCACTGGCATTTTGAGTTTCAGTTTCCTTGCAAAAACTTTCTGTAAGACAAGTATATTCTCCCACCCAAGCTCACATGTATGCAGTTTCCTCTGGGTTATCTAGTTTTTGAGACAGACACCAGACACCCACAACACTGCATAGGCCAAGCAGGAACAGAAAATTGTAAAAGTGTGGAAAGTATTTCCCCTGTTAAATAGAAAAAGTATTTCATAACCGTCTTAAATAACATTAAAAAAATATTATATGCAACACTTTAGATAACACTAGCACACAATCGTAATTTGTTTGGCTTTATGGGGACAATGATGTTAAGTTACTGCATACAAAAACAAAATACACATTGTATTTGAAATACCTGATAATCTTCTAAGTAGGGAGACTAACTTTGGCACTCAATGACAACGTCAAGCTGCTTTGGGGAGAGATTCCCAGTGTCAGATACTAGCATTTAGGCTCGGTGTGCCTAGCCACACAGATATTCAGATCTAGAAAAGAAACAGCAATACTATCCACACACACACAAAAAAAAACATATACCACATTCAGGTTCAGGCTGGGGAGCATGCTCTGGAGCAGCGCGTTGCCGCATCCAGTACACAACGAAACATCTCAGGATCCCGGTTGGCGACCCCCCGACGCAGACATGCGGTCCTATTCCACCCTCCGGAAATAGCCATCCATCTGCTGCAGCCAGGTGTTACATGGGTGTCCCCTCGGCCTGGTCCAACCTCTAGGATCCTCAGCAAGGAGGATCCTACGAGCCGGATCATGCTCAGGGAGTCACCCTCACAGTGCAGGTAATGTGCCTCATTCGGGACTCCCCGAGAAACCGATCGTTCAACACAAAGTCAAACCAGCGGTACCCAAGAATTCTCTGAAGAGACACAGTACCAATGGAATCCAGTCTTAGTCTCAGGTCACTGGATAACGTCCATGTCTCGCAACAATAAAGCAAAACGGAGCCCCAGTACTCTAAAGATGTCAGGACTGCCACACAACCTGTTCCAGCAACCTCATGACCCCCCCATGCTCTCCCAATCTGTCTAGTGACTTCATAGGAAGAGTCACCAGAGACATGAATGTCGCTGCTGAGGTAAGTGAACCTCTCAATGCGGTCGACACTCTCCCCGCAAACAGATACACTGCTGATAGCTGTGCATAAGAGGTCATTAAAGCCCTGGCTCTTAGCTTTTAACCAGGACAATTGCAAACCCAGACACTCAAACTCCTCGCTCAGTCTCTCAAGAGCCCCGATCAGAGCTTCCATTGACTCACGAAGATCACAGCATCGTTGGCGAAGTCAAGATCAGTAAATCTTTCCTCGCCAACCGAAGCCAAGAACCTACTGGACCCCACAACCCTGCCCAACACCGAGTCCATGCAAGCATTGAACAGAGTAGGACAAAGAACACCCCCCTGACGAATCCCAGAATCAACTGGAAAGAATGTAGACGTTCTCCCTCCAGTCCGCACACCACTCACAGTACCAGTGTTCAGGCCGGCCATGACTCTGCAATTCTGCAGGAGCCTCCAGCATTTGGCCACGAGGATGTGATCGATCTCCTTCGCTGCACCACCAGTATTGGAGTCAACGGTGTGGCTCAGGGCGCAGGAACCAGGATCCAGAGACCCGCAGCCCTTTACCTTTTACAAAGTCAAGGAACATGAAGCCACTTTCACCTCGGGTGCCTGACCCATGGGGAATGACACAATCCTTATAGCCAGCTCTATCAGTGCCAGGCGTGGCACTGAAGCCACCCATGAGCAGAGGGGTGTCACCTCGTGGGCACCCATCAACTACCGATTGGAGTTGCGAGTAGAATGTTTCCCTTGTTGAGACATCACTCACCGCAGCCGGAGCATACACTGAGACAACAGACAGGACACCCAATGAGTGCCTTAGCCTGAGTCTCATGATACGTTAGTTGAAAACAATGACGTCGGACACCACTGGGAGGAGCCAATCCGCCACAGCAACAGCTACTCCCTGAGTATGGCAGCCATCAGAGTGACCAGACCAGTAATATGTATAACCACCTATAGAGATCTGGCCACTCCCTGGTCTGCGCACCTCTGACAGAGCCACCACTGAAATGCAGAGTTTATGGAGCTCCCCCAATAGCAGGGAAAGATGGTCATCTTGCTGGAGAGACAAGATGTTCCACGTGCCCACCTGAATGGGCCGCCTCAAGTTGGGACCCAAATGCTGCCGTGCAACGGGCGACACCTCAGCACCACGCCTGCTCCGATCCGCAACAAGCCTGTACCTAATGGCTCTCCAGCAGTTTCGGCTCTTCCGGGGATGGGGCTCGCGAAGGCTTTCCCCCGTCCCCTTCACAATGCGCGTAGCCTTCCTACAGGCAGCTGCAGCAGAGCTACTCCCGCGGAGAGCAGAAGGATGTCCTGTAAGCTTAATCGAAGCTGTTTTTTACGGTGGCTGGAGTGCCAATCTCGCCACCCCAAAATGTTTCCCTACAAGTTGAAGAACTGCTCGCAGGGCTGCATGCAGTTTAACATCATACCCAGGACTAACACATATTCACCCATACAAATAAAGATATGCGCGCATATGTACATTTATACACACATGGGGTGGACAGAATAACTCACTGCATGAGAAAGGACTTTAACTAAATGGCACGCAGCTACAGAGGTGAATCATATTATGCTGAATACCAATTCCAATTAGCCTGACAATCAGCACTTTGAAATGCAGGTCTTAAGGCAACTAAGAGTTACAGTACAAAGACACAATATCTGAGTTACCAAAACCGTTAAATTATTTAATGTGTCAAGGGAACTCTCTCAAAACTCATGGCAGCGTATTCAAAATGCAGACAAAATGCTTGGATGAAACCAAGATGGACTGAACGCATTAAGGAAGGGCTACACACCACAAAAGTATGGCCTCGGAAATCATTTCTAAACCAAAGCAGCACTCAGTCTCAACAAGAACTCCATATTATGAGCTTGACAAAACTGAAATTTATTGTAGGGCTGAAGTTAAACGGCCATTTATATCCAAGGCCAAAGATGCATAATACAGTGCAAGAAGCACAGATCCCTAGGCAATGAAAAAAGAAATGGTCTCATTGAGTCATCCTTCATCCCTTTTTTCCTCCACCCAGATAAGTATACACTGGAAAAAGCCAAAGGACACTTTCACCCAACCTTCAATGTCTGTTAGTACTGGGCATCTCCTGGGATTAATTAGGTATGATATCTGCTCTGCATGGTCATAGCAGGAGAGGGAGGTAATCTACCTGGTAATCTATGAGGTAATCTACCTAGACCAGGTGTACCTTCGGGTACAAATGATGCTCCCTTATGCCCTTTCCATATTGCCCAAAGATGTCCCCATAAACACCATTCAACATAAACAAATTTAACAGTGCCTTCATGAACTCCAGGATGAAGTCAAAGTATTGCTGTTTCTTTTTATGGTTCCTCAACCATAAAAGTGTAACGTGATTGGAGTTTTACAGACGTTCTGGTGTGCTGAAGATGGGGTCCATACCTGGCTACACACAGTTCAGGACATGTATGGCAGCATTACAAGAAGAACTGAAGCTAAAGGGTGATGCAGATCCTTACTGATTAACCCTTGATGTTGATATTTGCGGTTCGGTACAGTTTTGGGTCTATTGTTTGATAAACACCACTACAGCTGCCATTGCTTTTTATCCTGGTCTAAATTTACAGTATTATGACTATTGATTAGTGATTGACCAATATTGATTTTTTATTACCGATACTGATACGAAATATTTGCATGTTTGTGTGCCCGATAACCGATATTCTGGACCGATATTTGTTTACTAGTATATTTTGACACAATGATTACAACACCACTGAACTGAACATTACCAGTAAGCAAAATAAATATAGAATGTCTGTCTTCAAGCACAGGAGTCATATCAACACAGAAATGTAACTTCATTTTAAACTACAGTTTTATTAGGTTTATAAAGCTGT
>JAODKN010000114.1:26750245-26774223 GCA_026774425.1 Petrocephalus zakoni
CTCAGACGCCGTGCTGCGTAATTCTCAAAACACCCACAAGATGGCGGCGTTTATCGGTGAACCCGATATTACAAAACTGATAACCAATTATGGTAAAATGCTAGAATATTGGTCGATCTCTACTATTGATTATATTAATAAACCTGCATGATGTGTAATGTTACTATTCGTATCACATGTTATGCACATGCAATTAAGACTGACTTAGCCAGTTGAGTTGAGATCATGCCACAACATTTTTTTTTTCTGTCAACATGTGTCATGTTTTTAATTTAACAAAGCACTACCACATTGTATTCCCCGGATTATCCTATCACCTCTCCCTCCTCCTAATCGCTACCTCTTCCACACCCCCAAGTATGTCTTGTTGCAACCTGCGGAATGGTGTGGCTGAACATCCAACCCAGCCCACATTGAACCTGGGCTGCTGTACTATGTTTGTTCAAATAGCACTTTCAAGGAATTGATTTATGCATATTACAGCTTAACGTTACTCTCAGGGTATACATTCATTCTTATGACATAAGATGCATGCAGATGTAATAGATTTGCAGTTTGTAAGGTTATCAGCTGAGATATAACAGTAGTTAGTTGGCTAGACTTTTAGCTAATTGATGGAAACGTATGACTAGCAGCAAAACAATCACAAGCAACCATGTGTTCCACAATAGATTATTTGTGTATTTATTGAGAGACATTAGCGCATCTAGCAGAAAGACTTAGAACAAAATAACAAATAATTCTGGAATTATACTGGGATACACACTAAAGATTTTTTACTTGCCAAAATAAGTGGGTATGTAGGTGGGGTTGGATGTCCAACACAGCCTTCCCCACCAAATAAAGCTTTGGTTGTATAAAATTTATTATCCATACATCATACCACACTATACAGTATTTTCAGCAACACTATCCTGGTATCTTTTTCTGAACAAAAATACTGCAGTATATCAAAAATATTACGATAATTCCACCCAATTCTATCCTACACACTCTCCTCACCACTCCAAAAGATCTTTATTAGAAGCCCAATTTTGGGTGATTTGTCTCAATGTAATCAAGTTCAGCAAATCTGCACCTGTTTTTTCCTGTGCCACCAATGATTAGGACTAGGATAAAGTAACGCGATTAAATCCCCCCATGATAAATATCTCAAAGTCTCCCATGAGAAATTGCGCCAACTGGCTACCAGACTGCAACCGATAAAGTTTGCCGACCGAGTGCACTAGTGACAAAAAAGAAATATGTACAGCACTGTGTAAAAGTCTTAGGTAGTCAAAGGAAATGTTTAAAACTATTTATTTATTTATATATTTGCCCAGAATAAAAAACACAATTAAGCATAACAATACATGCATATTAAGAGTAACACCATAAAAACTAGAATTAATTTCTTCTTTTCTTCAAAAAGTTACTAGTATCTTGTTGGCTTGCAATAAGCTTCAGTTCCCAAACCTCTCCTCACGGACACCCCAGCAATGCCATGCATTTGATCAATTTTATCACAAGCTCACTTAATTAATTAATTTAGTTTAAAAAGTCAATGAGGTATAGATTAGCCATACAAAGTGTGCTAGTGGTCAAGTAAAAACTATGGGTGTGTGGGTGCTGGAAGCACTGGGGTGACTTCAGGAGAGGCTTTGGAAGACATAATGACAAAGTCTAACACCAACATAACATCTTCTAAACATAATTCTCTATGACTGTTTAAGACTTTTGCACAGTACTCTATATAAACTTTGTTTTACAATATTCAGAAAATCATCTTGCGCCCCACAGTTTGAGAACCACTGACCTGTAAAATGTTCCTGGGAATCCTGATGAATCTCATTTCCTATTGCATCACGTGGACAGCCGGGTACATGTCAAGCATCTGCGGGATGCTTTGGACCAACAAGTCGGATCAGTGGCTAAACAGCCCCATACACAGCAGGGCTCGATGGACTATGTGTCATGACACGGTGCTCCCGTGACCACCATCAAAACTATCTGCCCTTTGTGTCACAGTAACCCTTTCATTGGTTTGTACCAGATGGGGCAGCCTTTGTTCACATCTTGCATCAACAACCCCATCAGTGGTTCAAGGTTATTCACTCTCAGACCACTGTCAGTAGGTTCTCACGACGGCTGACCATGAGTCCCCCACCAGCCCGGCCACTTCGGTGGCCGTAAGTCAATCAGATCTTCACACCCTATCAATTTTTCAACATTCAATATGTCAGCTATGAGTGCTGAATGTTAGTTTACCATATAATACAGGGATGTCAAACTCAGTCACTGAAAGGGCCATATTATAAACCACCAGTGAATTTGCAGTTTAACTCATTAAACTCATTAACTCATTACATTTAACTCATTAAATTAATAATGGTATGACCCAAAGCTTTGCCAAGGCAGAACTTTATTTGGCTGATTTTTTTTTACTATATATATTATTATGTGTATTAGGATGAGAATAGATGACAGGGCTAGCTTTCATTTTAGTGACGATCATCTTGAGATACAGGTATCTTAGAAAACAAATAAAGGGAACATAGCTTATATTTATTTATGCCTAAACCTGTCAAACCTAGATGTCTTCTTTTAAGATGCAGTTTCATTGCAGTAGTGCTGTTGTGATATTTGAGTTCTGCTTTTCAGTATTGACAAACAACTGCTATATATTTCATTTTAATGTGAAGTGCTCCCATACAACTGAGGCTGTCTTTTTATTTGGACCACAAATCCGCTATGCCCCATCTACCTTTTGCCATACTGCGAAATAATCAGGAAGCCAAATTTTAATCATTGCATTCTTTTTAATTACTTAAGTTTAATCAAGTAATTGTGACAGCTCTAGACTTATGGTGTAAAGTCAGTAATTGATTAAATGAATGATCAAAAGCCATTTCACATCATCCTGGTTAGTATATGTTCCCATTTTATTTTGCCCAGTAGCTTTTTGGGTAAAAAAAGAGGATGGTGCCTGATATTACAGAGATTTGGCAGGACTGAAAAAAATACTGAGCTATTGGCCAAGGATACTGAGCATATTTTATTGTATCGTTGGAAATCTGACATCAGGTAACACCAGGATGTCCCGACGGTTCCAAATCAGTGCATGTTTGGGGCATAATAAGGCATAACAATTCTTTATGTGCTATAACCTAGACCAAAAGCAATTCGGTGTATATTTTTCATTAAAACAAATATTAATACCAATAGAGTTGGCAGCAGATCAGGGGCTTTTGACTGGGGAAAAAAACAAAACGTCAATTTAGTCACTTACTTCTTTTTCAACCTCTTTAATACACATTTTACATCTTCTGCACTGTGGCTAATGGTACAAAGCAGTGTTCCTCAAGCTTTCCAACCACGTGGCCCGGTCACTCTTCATTATCCTTGGATGCACTTGGAGATTGTGCCAATTGTGTGTGCGTGTGTGGGGGGGGGCAGGTAAATTTTACTGACTGGTGGTTCATATTTTTATAAACAACATTTGTTTTTCTACAGGTATCCCCGCTTTAAAAGCATTCACTGCACAGAAGACCTACATTAGCACCTGTTTTTGGCTAGATATCCGGAAAGATGACGAAAAAAACAGACAAGAGCAAAAATAGGATTTAGCAGTCATTTATCAACAAGCCAATTACAGATGTACAGCCACGTGTCGCATAACTACATATTAGTCAATAATGGATCGCATATACGACAAAGGTCCGATAAGATGAGAATGGAGCTCAGTGTACGTACAGTACACAACGGCGAAATCGCCTAACGTGCAGCGGCCCATTCAGGAACATGCTACGAACAGCCCACTGGGTGAGGCATAAAGGGTAAGGTCAGGGAAACATTACTGCTGCTTTTTTACTAATAGAACAAGCCCTGCTTTCTAGTTTTTATAACAACTTTGGAGATTCAGTGAACCTTAAACAGATAATTGTTATTGAACACGTTATGAGTCACTGCAAATGAAAATCGCAAAGCTGCATCCTCTCTTCTCAAAACATTAATCAAGGATAAGAGGCACTAAAATAAAAAGCAGAGTGTAGAGTGAACAAGGGGTCTGCACATTGTGTTAGAGAGCGGTGTTCTAGTACTTATTATCTGCCTGGTTGGCAGGGGGGGAGGGGGGATTTCACTGAAACCTACAGTATAGACTGGACCTCATGCTGCACTTTCCTGTTTTGTTGGGAAACCTGGAGACTGGCAAATCGACTCCCAAATGAGACCAGCAACTCCCAAATGAGACCAGAAACTCCAGCGACTCCCAAATGAGACCATGCTGAAGGCGCCAAACTAGATAACTAATGGCAACTGAGGATCATATTTATATGTCAGCAGACAGTGGAAAATGCTTTAACCATAACAATTTTGCCTTTTGGCGAGGAAAATATCTCATATTCTATTATAAAGGTGTTCAGACCCTGGAGGAAATCATTTTAAATCAAGAGTAATGACATGGCTGGACTGGATTAATAAGGTCTGCGGATAAAATGAATTCCTTCAAGCAGTCCAAATATGGCCACTTGTTAAACTGCAGATGTAAGGGGCTGCAGATTATCAGAGTTGCTGTGCTATTCCTCGAAACAGTCATCGCTGGGTAGTATCCTCCTCGACACTAACCAGCAACAAATTCCAAGGCTCTAATCTCGCTTTCTTAACACTGCCATCCACATGAAGAATGATGTGGCTGCCTGGGATTTATTCTTAATGTATATCATTTCAGCAGTACCATCTCAGTAATGTTAGCGACGGCGCTAGCTGAGGGCGGGTAAAATGGCTGCGCGTGGGAGTGGGTGTGAGGGATATGTGAAACTGTCAAACCTTTATTGGAGCAGTGGGGTGTCGCTCTCTTATAATGGTGGGGAGATGCATTTAGCATCAGTGCTGCTTGCACGTTCATTGTGAGTGTGCACCTAAATGTGCAATGTTGCAGGTCCCGATGTTTAACACCTTCCGTTGCTATCGATTTCTCGATTCTCCACACCCCACTAATGCACTCGATGATAAACAGATTAGTCTTTGCACCCCACTGGTCACGTGGTCCTGTGCGGTGGAAGCAACAGTTTTCGGATAAATACCATGTCTTCCTTTTTCATTTGGGGGGGGGGGTGATAGATAACTGCAATCTGAGCTATCAGTTTCAGCCTGCACTAAGGCAGACAATGAATCATTTGGGAGCCCCCATGTGTTTGGTTGAAAAAAATAGTTGTACCTTTGAGCAAATTTTATTCATCTGGACCACATAGTTAAATATCCAGCAGTAGAAAAAGGTACATCAACAGTGTTTGTCCTCATTTTCATTAATGGCAACTGCATAAATTACATATGCGTGAATGAGAGGCACTTGACACCATGAAGATCTTATTGACCTACTTTATAGCGTGCTTCTTACTCTTGCTAGATGTTTGTGCTTTAAAGCAGTGCCTCCTGACCCAGTCCTCAGGGACCCCCCCCCTCCAAGCTGGGAGGGGGGCAAGAATGTGGGCTGTCTGGCAGGGAGCTACAAGGGAGCAAAAACATGGACTGGTGGGCGGCCCCCCAGGAGCGGGTTGGGAAACACTGCTTTAAAGTACCGATCCTAATGCAGAGCCTGGACATTAATATTTTAATGCATGCACAGACTTCAAGAAAAATCGTTCCTGGAGCCCAGCGTAAAACATCTCACTCGTATGTATTAAAACTAAAAAATGTACTAATGACTAAATGTCTACAATGCATAGGAGACGGAGAAGACGGGACTATTAAGCGGCTGTTGATGTATTCTAGGGAATCCACATTTTCACTCATAAAATGTTGTGAAGATTATGTGCATGAAATTGACTTTAGATAAGCTGCCATTTATTTTCACATATTTAACGGGCTCAAACCAATATCAAGGCAAGAGTAAGTCTAACAAAGTGCATGATGGATGACTGAATTGCAAATGTGTGTGTATGTGTGCAGTATATTTATTAATGTATAGAATACGTGACTCTGAGTGTGTGCGTGTGCAATATACTTATAAATGTACTGGATATATATGGGTGTATATTGCAGTCCTATATGTTTGATCATAGCAAGTGTCTAATGTAAATAACTTCATTAAAATGCATGAAAGCCTATGCACACTAATCTGGACTGCTCTCGAATACACGCAGAATAGGTTATTCTCCCACAACCACAGTATTGATTGAAGCATTCCAACAATTAATCAAGAGGCAACTTTCTGTGGGAGTGAAAAAAAAGAACACATTAAAATGTTTAATTTATTTGCACAGTCAGTGGCCAGCATGATTGGAATTTATGACGTTAAGACAATTTATGGCTGTACAGCTACTTTCATCCCTGCTCATCTTCAGCCTGTGTTTCCCACTCTGTTACGACAGCAGGCCGATATCAAACAAACCCCAATTAGCATTTTAACATTCCGGCTCTCATACTGTATATAACTTGCCTGTTATTTTGTGTTTTGTGTGTGTGTGTTTGTTTTTGTTTGTTTATTTATTTTATTTAATTACGAGAATAAACAACGTTTTGATGTGAAGACCAAAAACGAAACGCGACAAAGGCGATAAAGTGGGGTTTGTACTGCGGCCAGACCGTAACAGCAAAGGACAAGGCCCCATAAAAGGAGCACCGGCAACAAGGAAAAAGCACTTTTTTTCAGCCACATGAAGAACATGCAAAGTACTTATTAGCACAGGGAGCTAAACAGAACGATCATCTTTTGTAGAATGCAAAAGACAATAACAAAAGCATAAAAAAAAAAATCCCACTGCTTGCATTTATGCTCCTTAGATACCCCACCACTTCTGTGGGGAAAAGGATACTGCAAAGGTTATTGCATTTCTCACTAAGGTCACAAATGGAAATATGCTGGGTGTAATACTTTTATAAAGTTACACAGTAAACTCATTCTGTGCCTCACACCCCCTAAGCACCTCCTGGCAAAAATGAAATAGGAGAAATTGATTTTATGGAATTTACACAGACGAATTGGGGCTTAAGCTGAAAATGTACGAAAATATATATGAATATAGACATACACATGAATATGCAAGAAACCACTAGTGGAAAAAGTCACGATATGCTCACAGTAAACTGCTTTAGGATGCTTTTGGGATAAACACTATACTTGATTAAAGAAAAGGCGTAAAAATAACGAGAATGCAAGAGATTTTAATTCCATACTAGTCACAACAAATGTGACTATAATGCATAATTAGCCAAGCCTGCAGCATCGCGACAGAGGCAGTAAAACACCACTTGGTATTCTGTGGAGGTCTCCGCATTTATAGACCCACAGCACAATCACGTCATAAAGTTGTGTTCATGCCTTTGGACCTTGCAGTTCAATTAAAATCGTAACTGCCAAAGGCATAGTCCAGTTAAGACTGCATGGAAAATGCCTATAAGAAGCGATATGCCCAAATATGGGGTGTAATAGAGGGGCCAACTCGAGGATATTGTCTACGCTTCTGCACATAATTCGTTTCAGGTTTCAAAGAGCCCATTAAATGAGTGGTGCTTTGAGACAAAGCCAGCAGTGACACTGAGCCGGTTAACTCGGCTAAATTCTAAAGCTACCGTTCCATTCCTGTTACTCACAAATATTACAGGCGCAGATTCACCAGTCTTTGCTTTTTTTGAGCTGATGGCAACTAGAGCTCCATGGTAAGACAATGAATTTGCTAATAGGTAATCAGTTTTGGTTTGATTCACAAGGGTTTATATTATATATACACACACACACACAGATACATACATATATATATATATATATACATATGAAAAATCATCATGGATACCATCCGGACAGCTGTACTTCTACTTTAAATGGGTTCAGTTGAGGAACCTATGAAGAGAGAAATTGCAATCCAAGAAATAATTAATTATTGATTAACCCCAATTATTGATTAACCCCCAATGTCCCGGATTCAGCAAAAAACAAATATTATTTTGGTAGTGATCACTTGGACCCCTTCTTCATATTTTAATATTTCAGTCATCATTTCAGTGGCAATCAGCATTAGCAAACACTAACAGTTGTACGCCAGGGTTTAAACTGTCTGAAGCTGTATCAGTGGCCACCAACTGGAAGAGTGTGGTCCGCATCTGGACCGAAATACAATTGAATCCAGGTCACATGATGCACCCCACCCAGAAACCACCCCCCCCCCACTCCCCCCTGTGTACCGTGTGTAGCATGGTTTTGTGTTAGTAATGGGGAAATATGGACCCATCATTTATGTCAAATGAGGTAATCAATATTTCAGCAAAAATTAGGAATAATGACAAAAATGCAATGTTCAATAATTTAGTAGCTACAGAGGACATAGAGTACTGTAATTACGGTAACCGCGGATCCTGCGAATGTGAAAATTCATGAATAATACTTGGCCACCCCTAACCTCAATGCATAATATTCTGCTAGTCTGAGCAGTAACATAGACAGTCAATTCATTACCTTTTTTTAAACAATACTCATAAAATGTTGTGAAGATTATGTCCATTAGTACTGTACACTCTGCAAGTCAAATTCCTTTGTCATTTTCTATCAAGGCCTTTTCATATAATATGCAAACCATCTAAATTAGGGCTCTGTAGGTACAAAATTACTACTGTATGCACTGGGAGCATTAAGTTTAGGACTCTTTATTAAAAATGCTAAATTAACGGCACTGAAAATTTAAAAAGTTACTGTGAGAAGTGCAAGATTGCACAGTTACAAAGACAACTAGCACATCACTGAGGCGGGCTGCCAAGAAACACTGTGTGCCCTAGCCAAAACTTTTAATATTAAAGATATTGTATGCACTTCACACTAACAACAATACTGTGGCTAAAATTTAGATTCATATTGTAACAAAAAAAATTTTTTTTTGTTACTTTTACTATCCCCATTAATTGGAAACAATTCACCTAGAAAGATGCCAAATTAAACATAATTGCCATATTTAACAGAAAAGTGATAATTAATTGTACCTTTTGAAATGAGGATTTGCTGGAAAAACACAATGTTCTCAGTGTGTTTATGTCCATTTGTCTTTCCATGTCAACAAAATTGCAAAATTCACGTTAAATCTTTGAAAGTAAAAATCATCTACATGAAACAAGACATTCAATTTATTCTATAAAACTGCAAGCAACAATAGATTAGCACTGTCTTCGGTTTTATTTCAAGAAAATGTTATGATCAAAAGATCTGACTGTAATTGAATGGAAACTACTTTGAAGCCAAAACTTTAACTTACTTTAGTAAATAAATAAAATGCCAAAGCTAAAAAGCTTTCAAAGAGGCGCCAGATATTTGTTTCTCTCTTTTCAAGTCAAGTCAAATAAAGTGGAATTTATTGTTAATCCATATATGGGTATACAGTGGCACAAGATAACTTTATAAAATTCCCCTAGGACCACGATACAGCATACAGAGAGCAGGTGACATTGAAAGGGGATTTGCAATAATGTTAGAAAGTGCAAAAACTAAGGACAGCACGACAAAAGAGCTGGGCTTAAGACTACAGAGTGCCTGAATAATAAAAAATGCATCAGCATTACAGAGCTAAACAGACGCTACATATAACTTGCTCTTTCTTGTCCTGTTTCAATTTTTTTCGTCTTATTTCTGATTGTAATAATGTCATTCACCTTCATTTGTGAGTAGACTTTATTACAAGGCACATTTGTGAAATTGCTATTAAAACTTGGTACATGTTTAAATCACGTCGAAAATCAAATACATTTGATTTAGTGGTGTGTCTTAGTGACTTCACAGCGGGGAGAAATGTCTCCTGACTATAAGAAAAGAACCCTTAACAGAGACACATTTTAGCATTTGCCGGTGATGTAATTTCTACATCAAGATGAATGGTTGTTACTTCCCGTAAATGAAACAAAACTAATGAATAAATGCATGACCTTGGCACACTGAATCTAAGCCGTTTATGTCCTAAAAGCCCACAGTACAGACTTCTGCCACGATAACACAAATCACTGATGGCCTTGCGGTGAAATCTCAATTTATCTGCTCAAACTCCTGCGTGCATCAGTTCCTTAAAGTGAAAATCTTTTTGCGCCACCGGAAAATTGGCACTTGATTTATCTCGTAAGCAACAACAAGTAAGAATATTACATAAACCTTCTTTTTGTTTGTCTTACTTTGTCGTTGCCATCAATGTACTGTACAGTTGCAGGGATGTGTCCTCATTAACAGTCACAGCAAGTTAGCTGTGTTCCCAAGAGGATCAGTAGAAAGCGCTATAGCAAAGCGCATTGGTATGAAATGTGCTCTCCTGGGAAACGTACGCTAAATTTCAAAGAAGAATGAAGATGTTAGACTATGTACATTATAATCAAAGGCTTTGGCAGACACAGGCTCTCATTGTGCAACAGATTTAATCGTTTTCTATTTTGATGTAGGTTATGACTTACAGCGCTAGGATTCATCAGGCTATGGTTGTCCAAGGACAAGAGGATGAGGCATGCTGCTGTCTCTGAATTTCCCTACGTGTTTGTATGAGTGCATGTGCATCCTTTGAGGGAACATCACTCCTTAAAGGGTACACCCTGCCTTATGCCACCATGTTGTCTAGGATGGGCTCGAGACTTTCTAAAAACCTGCACAGGGCGTAATAATCATTCTCTTTAGTTCTCACAAGATAGAGTTTGCGAATTGGACATTTGACCCACCTGATATCCACTGGGCAGCCATATCATTAGTTTACAGAACTTAACCAGTAAGATGCTTTAATGGGGTTTTCATCTTGTTTCATTTCATCTTGAAATGAAATGAAAATGAAAAAAAATGAAATGAAAAGATTCCTGCATCCAAAGCAGGTCTCTCAATAGAAACTGGGAGAATTGTTTATAGGACTAACCAGCAAACCAAGGGTTGAACAGCAGTGTGAGGACATCAGTGTCCATGATTTCCATAGTGTGATCAAAACAGCAGGTTAACTGCTGCTCTGTTAGCTTTCTTGACATCTGTAAGCAACAGCGGGAAGGTCTCCTATTTACATTTTTTTATCTGCTGTCTGCATCCAAAGCAACACAGAAGTTTTATTGATTTGCACAGCTGGATATTTTACTGGAGTAATCCTCAGAAATACCTTAATCAAGGGTACTGCTGGAGGTGCCATCTGGGGAACCTCAGAGCTTCCTAAATGTCCTTACGACATCACCTGCAGGCCCAGTATGTACACTGCAAAGCTTACATCACCATCGACCCATAATCAACAAAAGGCTTCCGCACAAATAGAAGAGTCTCCGGCATCCAGCGATGCCTCCATTAGGAGCAATGCTAAAGCAGGGCATTCTCTCATAGCTTAGTTTATCAGCAGAAGGAGGTACAGCTGGGTTATCTGCAGATGGGCACACCCGCGGCAGCCAGCACGCTCAAATGACATGAATGCCGTCTATCATGCTTGTTCACCCCCCCCCTCCAAACTACTTTCAAAGGTTAAAAATATCTCGCTGCTCCAGCTCTTGTCATTATCGTAATATTATTATTAATTCCATTTAATATTCCATCCCTATTATTACATTGTGCATTGGTGGTTGACTAAAGGCTAATCAGACCAACCATTTTAGTAAAGGATAGCAGCACGGGACTTTCAGTTTCAGTTTCATGAGTAATGCAATATTTTGGCTGACAGTGAGAAGAGACACTTTAACTACACGCAGTCCATATGCATGAACATCCTTTGGGTTACAAGGCCGTGTCCTCAACTGTTACCCTACCTGTTGCTCCACAATAACAAGCACTGCCATTTTCTACGGGATCATCAGATTATCAAAGCAAATGCAAGCCAGATACAGGTGCAGAAATTAGCGTCTAAGCAACGCTCTGTTGTTATACCTCTTCCTTGTAATACATTCTCAAGATTCTGCAAATTTCCTCTGTAAGCACCCTGAACTGAATGAGAAGATTGGCCTTAGAGCTTCCTGTCCCTACCGGGGCTTCTGACCGGCTATTTATCTGAGATATAAAGAAAATGCTGATATTCTGTCACAGCATTAGCTTTACCAACAGCGGCAAGAGCTGCACACAAAGTTATTGAATCTGTACAGATAAGAGCAGAGAAACTTATACCTTGGGTACATTCGGTTCTTCATTTCACAAATAGGAAACATTTAAGGAAAACCGTCTGTGCAGCAGGAATCGCACTGAGGCCCTCTGAAATAAGACGATTTTCTGGGTCTTTCGGTAAAGGTCACAAACGTCACACAAGTATATCTTTGTAATACCTAAAAAAATATTAAACTCCTCCCGAAAAAGCATTCAGCTGTTGCTGAATAGCACTGATTAAGTAGTTACAACATTGTATCGCGACAATTAAGACATTTTTCAAGAAACCATCTCTGTAAGAAACATATTGAATATTGAATATTACAATATTTGTGACATTTGAAACATTCGACACATTAATACGAAGTTAAGTAAATTAATGTGACTCTTACTCCTATTTGTTGTATATACTGTATTATGTACTAACTGCATATTATGCAGTAAAGGTGCCGACAAAACATGCCTCTGTCAGGAAAAGTGCATGCAAACCGGACAGCCTCTCACTGCCCTCCCAACAAACTCAACTGTGCCAGGAAACCGGACAGCCTCCCACTGTCCTCCCAACAAACTCACCTGTGCCAGGAAACCGGACAGCCTCTCACTGTCCTCCTAACAAACTCAACTGTGCATGCAAACCGGACAGCCTCCCACTGTCCTCCCAACAAACTCAACTGTGCCAGGAAACTGGACAGCCTCCCACTGTCCTCCCAACAAACTCACCTGTGCCAGGAAACTGGACAGCCTCTCACTGTCCTCCCAACAAACTCACCTGTGCCAGGAAACTGGAAAGCCTCTCACTGCCCTCCCCACAAACTCACCTGTGCCAGGAAACTGGACAGCCTCTCACTGTCCTCCCAACAAACTCACCTGTGCCAGGAAACCGGACAGCCTCTCACTGCCCTCCCAACAAACTCACCTGTGCCAGGAAACCGGACAGCCTCTCACTGCCCTCTCCACAAACTCACCTGTGCCAGGAAACTGGACAGCCGCTCACTGCCCTCCCAACAAACTCATCTGTGCCAAGAAACTGGACAGCCGCTCACTGCCTTCCCCACAAACTCACCTGTGCCAGGAAACCGGACAGCCTCTCACTGCCCTCCCGACAAACTCACCTGTGCCAGGAAACTGGACAGCCTTTCACTGCCCTCCCAACAAACTCACCTGTGCCAGGAAACTGGACAGCCTCTCACTGCCCTCCCCACAAACTCACCTGTGCCAGGAAACTGGACAGCCGCTCACTGCCCTCCCAACAAACTCACCTGTGCCAGGAAACTGGACAGCCGCTCACTGCCCTCCCCACAAACTCACCTCTGCCAGGAAGCAGATGGCTAACAGAGGGAAACGCGCAAGGCCATCAGGACAGCACTGGGGGGGGGTAACGTTTCGGGGGACCAGGAGAGCAGATTTGCCCAGGCCACTGCCTCATACCTGCTGTTTCCACACAAACACGACACATATAGCTCAGGGGCACCACTTATTTGATTTTATTTACAAGTCAGTTACTCGGTCCTTCTGTCTTTTAGCCAGCCCGAGCTACCGGCCCCATCCCGTCAGCCCATTACGACACTTCTGAAACTGTGAAAATCTCCCACGGTCATTAATTTGCTTTGCTCACAGCTCACCCCCTTGTGCTTGGAAGCTAACACGGCGCATGCATGAAGCACATGTCACATAAGCGTGCCTGGAAAAGTACAACTGACAATCGAGATTGTAAATAATACATTGAACCATGCTGGACAAGGACGACAGCGATGCGGAAGGCAGCAAGAGCGTGAAGGATCACGGTCAGATGATCCAGCTGCTGGAGACTGGCTCCTGAGATGGAGCTGATTCTGGCTGCTGTCAGTATAATGTATCATTACAGCACATTCATCCGTTCTCCACGCTCCATTGTAGGCCAAATATCTGACGATCTGTTGACTAAGAACCTGACAAAATGACAGCTAATGTCCACCCTAGTCCAACACTTACATGACACAACATGATTCATGAGGCTTGGTTGAGAATGGAGGCCTGCTTTTGGTGACTAATCAACCACTAGTCAGTGGTTCAGTGACTAATCACAAATTGCAAACTTTACTGATCATATCTGGCATATTTTCATTTTACTTAATGAAGGCTTAGAGGGTGCATTCAGGGTGACATCAGGTTGTGAGGAGGGGATACCTTGGATATCAAGTCTGGCATTGTTCCTCATCCATGTGTATTATTACCAAAATCAGCAATGGTTTACAGGATTACACAACAATTAGCCTTCCATTACTGAATGTATCCACACATTACCACATGAAAACCAAAACTTTATTTACCATTTTCCAGATTTAGCGCTGTTAGGAAGCTTATATAAAAATAAATACATTTAAGAAAAATAGTTTTGCTCGTTTTTGACTTGAGTTTTTAACATGACATATGTTCTTTTTTTAATGTGAAATATGTTTTGTTTCTGGTGAAATGGCATCACTTGGCTATGAGTCACAAATGAAAAAAACAAGATCAGCATTCAAGGGGTTAAGCATCCACACCGCCCACAGAGGCTAATGCTTTCAAAGATGCAAAAATGCTTCCCTTTCCAGCAGGTAGCTATGTGGCTAAAGCTTTAAAATGAAAAGAAAAAAAAAACAAGCTATTTGTTTAAATGCCGAACGGAGCACCTGCTGTATCCATGAGCAAGGTGCATGTGTTTAGGACACTTCAGTACCATTTGTTAAATGTTTCTTGGAAATGTATGACTTTTTTTTTCTAATTCCCATTGATGACATATAATAGCAGAATAACAGTGCGTTGCCTGCCACAGAGAAGAGTGCACACTTATCCTGACATCATCGAGGCTCGTGCAGCTGAACCGAAACGGTGAACCTCAGTTGTCTCTCGAGACCAAAAACACTTGTTAGGAAGAATACCCACCAAGGACAAGGTTTGGTGATGGTATTTTTTTTCCACTGCTGAATAAGCCCATTAACAGGACACAGACGTATAAAACGCTGTGTGATGCTGATTCATTTTACATCCGGAACTGTGCATTTGCCTGTGATTTCTTCAGCGACTCACCTGTCAATTTAGTCAATGCCCCTCACTGAATTCTACAATGTGCATTTTGTCGAGTGGCCTATGAAAAGCTTTGTGTTTTGAAAATACTTCTTACAAACTGGTAAACTATACATGCTGAAAATAAAAGCAATATATTAAAAATACATAAACACGGTCCCATTCTGTCTGTCTCGCTGTCATAAGAACAAGTATGGCAGAATATTAGCTTCCAAGATGGGAGCAGGGTAAGCAGATGTCGCTCCCACTGTGTAGCTTCTAAAACAAGCTTAAAACGACTCAGAGTGAACAACTACGAAGCTGAGTGACACACGTACCCACATATGTGATCCCAGGGATGCAGCAGATGAGTGGTCTTTGCGGATAGGCTGGGCGGCAGCAGCCCCACAGCTGAGCTTGCCCACAAATGTCTGACAAATAGCATAGTTCCTTATAGTCATGGGTTGTACTTCACGAATAAAAAGCGCAGAATAACTCTGACAGTTACGATCTGTTATTCTGTAAACACTATAACTTATCATTTCTTTGAATATCGTAAATCTAATGTAAAGCCCTGAATAATGGACAGAATTTTGTGTGCAAATTATATACATTGCTGAAGGGGGAAAAAACTAATAATTCTATACTTTTATGGTAGCTAAGGAGTGTTTAAATATGACAGTATTCTTATCAGAAAAGCAAAATGTTTAAATTATCATTTAATTAACTTACAGCGTGCATATGTGTTTGGTATACTTAGTGATATTCCAATGTCACTGAGTAACGTGTGTATGTAATATCACTTGCATGTGTAAGACTGCGTATATTTACAATTGGTTCTCTCCGCATGTTTTCATCTCCGTGCCCATATGTTACTAAGTATTGCCCTCGCACGCTTTGAAATACTGACAGCGCATTGGTATCCAGCAAACTGAGCAGCAACATAATGACCTCATAGGTATCTTACAACAAAAGGACTTTCAAGGTAACGAAGCCTGTTCGCGGTCCAATAACAAGATTAAAATACTAGCAACGCACTAATACAGCTAGTATAAAAAGAACCCGGTGCCAAGGTTATGGTTTTAACAGTTGGAGTAATAAATTAATTTATGAAATCTTAAATACAGGTTAATCTGATTAGCATTAGCAGGCAGGCTAAACATGAGATTACACTGGATTGGACGTATTAGCAATTTTCAGATACCGTTCTCTAGTCGTTAATGCAAAGACGCATATTAAGTATACATCTGTGAATATTAATTGCCCGGTTAAGGTTACAGAAGTGCAGCCAACAGCCTACGTGCGACGCTAGATCTATTTCTAAAAGGACTAATGCATAATACTTTCCATCCAGCAGTATAAACCCACTACATTAATATATCCATATATTTATGCACATATTTTATTTATACCGCGTCTACAATACAAAATTCAGCGCACTTACTGTTTTTTTTTCTCTTGTGCGCTCAAAATACCAATAAAAACGGAGCTCATTTATTATGTAAAAAAACTTGCCACAATTCCACATTTCTTTATGAAATAGTACAAGAAGCACACACTTTTTGACACCGTAGCGGGCTACAATGTACCGATACGCCGTCGTCGGAAACTGACACGATCGATAAAATGAAACGGTAGAGAGAATGCGACCAATTCTCCGGCCGCTCGAACCGCGATGTTGTTTTATAAGCCGGGAGAAGAAAGTGAGGAACGGCCAGGCACCTACCTTGGGCTTGCTGCGGGACAGCGGCGCTCATGTAGAGGATGAGAAAAGCGAGAAGGGGTCCCATTCTTTCATTAAACAGCAGGTGCCAGCTCCTCGCTCACGTGAAGGGGTTAAAAAAATTAAAATAAACTAACAGTGGGGGGGAGGGGGTGCAAGCAAAAACTTCTGCGATATCGCACGCCGGTGATGCTCCTGTAAGTATTCCCCAAATCGGCCCCGTAGTCCTTAGCAGAGGAGAGGAGATACGCAAGGCGACCTGCTCCGATAACTGCTGTCAGAAGTGATGCTGCCCCCGACGCGCGTGCGGCTTTCCCCCTTCACTGCAGTGGCGCACAATGCGATGCATGTACGGATTATTCTCGGGACGCAATTAGGCGAAGGCGGGCGGCAGACGGAGCCGTGCTTCCGATAGAGTGACAGCGCTCCGACTGCGGTGCAGCTCCGCCGACGAAGATACCCAATGCGCCTCCCTACACGTGCTCCTGCTGCCAGTGTGCGGAGCAGGTCCAGAGGCAGCGGGGTGGGGCTTGGCATACCTTATCCTCTCACGTATGTAACCAGAGGCACCAACAGAAGGGGGGGGGGGGGATAATAAGAAATATAATAATAATAATGAGTGTGATAGAATCATCCAGGAAAATCTTTAGATATGTTTTAACACTGCATTTTTTTCAGCGTTTGGATAGGTTCGACCGTATGTGCTCGATGCAAATCCACAGTATAATAGTGAGAAGTCGATTGCCGATGATCAGTCGCACGGCTGTACCTCCGAGGATTCACCTGAGATTCCCGAGCAGACACTTGAGAAGGAAGGCGATGCTGGGGAGTTTGTGGATGTCGGATGGCTGGATGGGGACACGGTGGCATCCCCAAAGGAAATGCCACTCAGAGGGAGCATAATAAAATAATGCTTATATTAAATGAAACCGAAAAATTAAGTACTTTATAACATCTTTACCTCAGTACCTGCAGTGAATATGTAGCCTATACATATTCTGCAATATGTTGTAGGCCTATTACATTACATTAATACATTTTACACTGCGCTATTTCCTGATGTTTGATTAAAGCATGATAATAACAGTTATTATATTTGATACTTTCTGCATGCAGCACTCCAGCTGCACTTATAAGATTTGACCTGTCTGCCTTTGAGTTATCAGTTCACTGTATTCATTTGAGGTCATAAATAGAGACATTTCACCCTACAATACAAAGCACAATGTAGCTGTGCTGTATTCAATTAGTGGCGACTTTTTACCATGACAAGGACACACGTCTTAATTTGTCGAGGATCATTTTCTTTCTTTCTTTCTTTTTCGACAGACATCTGGCCCATTTCATCACCAGTTGTCCCCAAGTTTTTTTTTATTATCTCACATTTAGAATCAGACTATTTGGAATCTGTTTCAAAGTACGCTTTAATGAAGTGTGTTACCTCTAGCCACTGGGAAAGGAGCCGGAAGCGAGAGAGAGCGTCTGCATGAAAAACCAAATTAATGACTCTTAGAGAACAGATACTGAATTAATTCCAAAGAGAATTTAATAAAATTTTATTGTCTATTGGATCACGGCACCACACAATATTTAACTTCTGCTTCCAACATTGGATTCAATTAAACCAACTTAACCAGTATTCTTCTTCCAAAGTCCTGCCTTGCATGGTCTTCTTAGAGCGATCTGAGAGAAGGTGATCTACCTTGAGATTAGCATAATTATTAAAGCAAAACAATAACTACAAAAACACCAAGATTAAGAGTAATAAACAGATTTTTCCGCAGAGAAAAAAGTTTTCTGTCTGCTGGAGTTAAATAAATGCAACTTGTCCTGAACTTGTAAGAGAAACAGCCGTCAGTCAGACTGGCAATTAATATTAATGAGAGAGTTTGTATCAAATTGAAGCCCAACTTAAACTGTTCCCTGAGATGCATTCCAATCTTCCCCATTTTCATAACAACAAACACAGGCTGTTAGACGTATTTTCTGTCTTCCTTGTTATTTTGGTGAAACAGCCTACTGAGCCAGGAAACCAGACCTAAGGTAGTAACTGAACTGAACTCGAGCACACAGCTGGTTACCAGGCCGATAAAGATTATTTTGGTCTCCACTGTGGTTTTCCAATGTCAGTCTTTTACTGCACAGCTACACTATATGTCGCACACAGTGCTGTTATGCGTAAGGTGGCACGTTGGGCTAATGTGGTAGAGAAGCTCCCGGTAGAGCATTTAGATGCAAGCTATTGCCTTCACCATGCACCAACAGAGGGAAGATTATTGGTCGAGATCTCAGGGAGAAGCTTTGTAGATGTTAGGTATTTGAATTTAATCATCCAACATCCATAAAAGCTTATGCAATATAAGGCCATTGTTATCCAGAAGCCTTTCTCACAAAGAACAGGGTACAACCCCCTGGATAGAATGCCAGTCCAATGTAGGACACACACTCATACACTAAGGGCAATTTATAGATGACAATTCACCTAACTGTAATTGTATGTTCTTGGACTGCTGGTAGAAAATCTAGATCAGTGCTTCTCCAACTGGTCTCCAGGGACTCCGAGATGGTCCCCGAGGACGGGGTTGAGAAACACTAATTTAGAGGAACCCCACACAAACATAGGGAGAACATGCAAAATCCACACACCCACACAGAATCTGGGCCATGAATCAGATCCAAAAACCCAAAGGTATGACTTAACACTGAGCCACCAGGCTGCCCCCGCTTATCTTTAATACAGATAAGATAATTTGATGTAGTACTCTCCTTTTGTGCCATAATACATAGTAAAAATACTTTTTACTTCACTTTTTAATTAATCCCAGGTCAACACAAAAAATGTATAGTGTAAAAATGGCATCTGATTTCAACAGGTATGTTGGAACATTTCTTCAAAATATCTGCTTATAATTTTAATGTTCAGTTATATTTTTATATTACATTTTTCATATTATATTTTGATTTACAGATACCTGCAATATGTGATATTGAATGTGTTTTTTTGGTCCCCCAGCCCTCTTATAAAGTTACCGTATCCAAAATATCTTCTTGATGATGTCATTGTTTTAGTTTCTGGTCTTTTTTGTATGCTGCAGGAATGTTGCTTGGAGGCTGAGGCTTGTCAAGAGTTTGTGTGCCTCTAACAGGGTAGCAGTTACTCACGGTAGGGATGGTGCCTGGAACCTGGATGCCAGGCAGGGGGGCGGTGGTGGCAGTGAAAACTGACTTTAGGTATATTTTTCTTTCCCTGCAGGAAGTGACAAGGGCACACAGGGGACGGTACAGGTAGATGAAGGCAATGGAAAACAAGATGCCAGTGATTAAGCACATGGACCTGTGACAAGATTTCTGGTCTAAATACCGGCTGGGTTCCGGTGTACTCTTCTCCCGGAAGTCATGTAGCAGAATTACTCAAATAGAATATCGTTTGTTACTTCTAGGGCTGATAATAATTATCATAACAATATCAGACAGCTGATACACGGGTGTCTTTGGAGATTTTGGGCCCCAAGAAAGTGTATCATATTGGGTCCCCAATGTAGACCAGTCATATTATATTCCAGTTTCTTTAGAGCCCCCACCATGGCCCCCCTGAACTCATATAAAACAATTTTGGAAGCAGCGAGTCATAGAATAGAAAAGTTGTCCTTTCACCTATCCTATCTGTCTCTCCATGAGACACACAGACACAGATACAGGTTTGAGCAAATTTTGGGATCAAAGTGCAGGGCCAGCTGATGTGCAGCACCCCTGGAGCAATTGGGGGTTAAGGGTCTTGTTCAAGGGACCCACAGTGACATCAGCCTGCGGACCTCCCAAGCAGAGGTACAGAGGCCTAACCTAACAAACAGTTGCCATTGTGCAAAGGCTCATGGGAGGTCACCACAGCATTGCCCAAAGGTGTGGCTTGATTGTACAGCTAATGTTTATTACTCGTCTTTCAGGGTAGTTTTTTGCAATTGCAAGGATGAGCTGGCTTTGGTGTAATACCCGCAGCTCTGCAGACGTGAGCCATGACCTCAGCACAGAGACGTAATCGTGAGACTGCACTGGTGCTAACTGAGCCCAGCAGCCACAGCTAGAAAACCGGGATCTGCTTTAAAAAAAAAAAAAGAAAGGCACCTGGTGTTTGAGAAAATCTACATAATTGCAGAGACATGAGGTGCGAAGTCTTGGCAAAGTGACAGAAAAATACCGTCTCGAGATTCACTCTCCAGTTCCACAAGCTCGATGGAGCGTGGCGTAAAGGCACACATCTGCAACGCGTCCCCGGTCTTTGACACGAGCAGTGCTTCGTCCCTTTATCCCGGGCAGAGAGGTGTAGGAACTCGTGTCACCATTATTGAACACAATGGCTCGTGCCTGTCCTAACTGCTCGCCGCAGCACACGCCCCACTTCAGATTCAGGTGAGACACGTCGTCTCGCCTCTCCATGTCATGCACCCGCTGTCGTCACACAAACAAGGAGCTTGACCCACGGAGAGGATGTCAAACGTCCACGGGATCACCCCTGGGCCACTGATTGGAAGCCTTATAGCACACTTGCTGAAGACACGACCGACTGCGTGCAAGGACGACACAAACATTCTGAGTGCCATCCTCGGGTGTATAAATATAATCCCACTAGTGTCACATCCAGAAATAAAACACACACTACAATCGTAGATCTTCAGGACCACACAATTATAATGTGTTATAATGTATCATTATTATCATTATTATGTTGTTGTCATTATTATTATTATTGTTGTTGTTGAAATTATTATTATTGTTGTTATTGTCATTGTTGTTATTATTATTATTATTATGTGCTACTTTATTATATATATATATATATATATATTTAAGACAAATTTAGGTGCTGGATCTTGTTTGTAACCTATGGACTGCCTGTGATGGTCTAGCCTTCAAAGATGTCTCCCACTGAATGCTAAAGTCTCATGCCACCTCATGACGGTTGGGGAGGAGTCAGGGTAACTGCTGAGTCATCGGAACACCCCTTTATTACCTGATATGACGGACATGCATTATTTATCCTTTGCAACGAGACGAACAACAGAATTAAATCCTGCTGCTTGTGAGCCCTTAATTACTCACATTTGTTTCCCCTCTACCTACTGAGACTGATGATTATAAAGATCAGCTATGAAGGAGTTTTTAGCAAAGTGCCTTCTGACCGGCTGAGGCCAGTCATGGCCAGTTGTAGCGATGGGTTTCGCTCTAGTGATTCTGCTGGTCCTGACTTGTGTTCCTATACTCAGTAAAATACATGCGTAATGAAATGTTTGTAGCCACTCTTAGCTTTGGTGATGTTAGAATCGTTTGTGCTCACACGTCGCTATTCCATACTCCAGCCTGCAGTGTCTATCTGAATTGTTGGATCTTTTGAATCTGAATCTGATTTTGAATTTGAATTTGAGTTTTTCAAAGTTGAAATGACAGCCACAAGAAAGTGAAGTACAATGTTGCCTGTAGCTACAGAGAAAAGGATCACTGCCGCATACATATGGCAAAACACTTGCACACTAACTGAAATAATCCATTTATCTCGTTTAATTTGACGCACAGCTGGCTGTACCTATCACGACAGCCCTAACAAAGAAAGCAGGTAAAGCAGAACGATGCATCCCTGTATCAACATTGACACACTTGGCAAAGACCATTAGGGGGACGATAAAACAGGATGGGGCTAACGCACGTGTCGTCTGGGCACAGCACAGAACACAATCTATATACTCATGGCCGAAAAGGCGGTTGCTGCCTTCTGGAATGCATCTATTGCTCGATAAATCGTGGGTGATTGTGGGATGACCTCTTGGTATAAAGTGATCACGCTCCTAGTTTTTGGTTTTAAAAAATACACTTGATAGCTATTTTTAAAATAAACATAGAGATGAAAAATCTAGTTGGCTGTTGTTATTATTGTTATTGAATATTATTGTTGTTATTAATGCTGTTGTTTATTGTTGTTGTTGTTTGTCTCCTTCTACTTGCTGTTAAGGTAGCAGCGTCATGATTCAGTTGGTACCTCTGCTTTACACCTCCATGATGAAGGATGCAGGTACCAGCAGCTTCTGGGTGTGTGTGTGCTGGTGCATTGCTGCCCACAGGCCATGACTGTATGAGTGTGTATGCACCTTACGATGCACTGGCAGCCTTTCCAGGGTGCTCCCCTAACTGAACAAGCTCTACACTCATCCTGATTCTCAACTGGACATGAAAGCCAATGATTTTCTCTTTGGTTCCCTAAGAGTCATCATTAACCTATCAGTTAGACAATCAAGTGATACAATTTCTATGGACGCTATTATATTGCGGAAAACATATAATGTAAATTTTGTCAATGTTGCATATTTCAAGATGCATAGATAGTACCTCTGCACACTGCAGAGGAAAATATTCATGTCTAAGTTCGTGCACAAACAGCATCACGATGGATGATTATGTTATCCAGCAAAAAGACACCTTTTATGTCCATGATTGACATGAGGAATCACCCTTTAGAGAGACGCATGGTCAATAAAACAAGATGTTATATCGCTCTGATGTTCAGCTTGTACATGGGACGGACTTGAAGTTGTGTTGTATTCACTTTGACATTTCCTTCTCCCATTTCCAGCACCCACACATCCAGGTGTGGAGATGCACTGGAGCTGTATGGAGCACAGCCACCCACCAAAAAAAGGATTTGCGGGGTGCGGTACAATAACAGTGGCACAAAAGCACGCCCAGCTCGGCTGCAGGTGTTAATGATAGCTGTAGCCCCTCGGAAGATCCAACAGGTTAGTGTCTTTTTCCCCAACCCCCCCTGCCTCTTCACAGGTGCATGTGGATATAATGTGAAAATGAAACGCGTGGCGTGCCTAAAATTCCCATCGCACCCACCCGCCCTTGTTAGCCAAGGTCCCTTGACACTGCTTCCCATCTGCCTTGGTGGAAATGCAGGAATGCAACTTATAGAAGTGTGTATGTACAGATGTTCATATGCACTGCCTTGTATAGAAGTAAAAAACGACACGACTCATGCAGAGATACACAAGTAGCGATGCGCCGAGACACAGTCACTGCTGCAGTGAACTCCATAAAGAGAATATGAAGATAGATCTCTTTTATCTGGGCAGTCAACATAGCAATAGAGCTATTATAAGTATTATATTAGCATTGGGGCACATGTTGGCTGTGCATTGTTTATTTAAAAGG
>JAODKN010000114.1:26780156-26802082 GCA_026774425.1 Petrocephalus zakoni
AAGCTGGGGCGGCGGCCTACACAAGAAGGTACACAAGACACAAAACCATCTTCCAAACAATGCAAAAAAAGAGGCAGTTTCGGTGGAGATGTGAAAATGAAACAAAACTGCTTGCTGCCGAGTGAAGCCTCCCTGGGGTCTGGGCTTACTTACAAAAGAAGAAAAGCATTTACATCTCTATAAGCAAGGAAAAGCCAGCACGGGCTAGGGCCCACTTTCTCCTCCAGAAGCACTTCAAGGCAAGATGTCTAATGTCCTTCTGCTGGTATTCTTGCACTCCGGGCCTTCTTGTTAGGTTTAATGAGTCTGGCTATTCTCCTCTGCCTCCTCTCATTAACAAGGTGTACGGGGCCACAAATGCCGTTGACTGGATGTTTTTTTGTTCACCACACCGTTATTCACTGTAAACTCCACACATTGTACTGCATGGAAATCCAAGGAGGGTGGCTCTTTGCCGAGATGCTGGAACCAACATGCCTGGCATCAACAATCACATTCAATATTCAAAATCGCTTAGATCTAAGATAGTGGACCTCTTGACCTTGTCTGAATATATCACTTACACATACCTGCAATACGTAAAAGTATACAAAGGCAATATAGAAATGTGACTGAGACTTTTTGAGAATAACACTTCATTTGTCAAAACTAGCCCATTTCATTACAATATTTTATGGTGCTGCCACTCTGGTAGGAAGCAGGCAATTGATGAACACTTTCCTACAGTCTGTGCCAACTCGTCACCTCGCTCTGCAGCCAGGCAGGAGGATTTATACCGTGACAACGAGCATTTCGGGAATTTTTAACCATGAATTTCCTTGTTAGCTATGCACATTTTTCCGTCTTGCATGATTATTATTATTTAATTCGGTGGCTGATATTTAAACATACATCCGTGTTCACTAGTTGTTCAATGCCAACAGAAGTAATTTTCTTATGCGTTATATATTTATTGATTTAACTGCTGCAGTATACAACGTTTTACAAGCTACCCCCATACCCAACCAGCACCCATTCCCATTCAGTATCATAGCTTCCGAATCGCCAGTCTCTGTAATGTAGTTGCTTGCTCCGAACTATAAAATTAGCATGTTTATTGCTCATATTTGGATTGCCACTCTCATTTACATATCAAGAAGAGCGCCCATGCACCCTCAAGGTCTGTCTTAACTGGGGCCGTAATATAAGTACGTAATATAATTACTCTGAGATTTTGATGTGGTATGAGTTGATCAGGCTTGAAGTAAGTTTTAAAGGATATTTATGATTTGGAGAGCAGAATGGTATTATTACTATATGATAAATAATTTCTTTTTGGATTTAGAATCGCATTAATTTACATGTATATTGGATTATACGAGGATGGACTTGCCCTAAAGGTGAAATATTTTTTGAAGTGAACTCATTTAGCTGGTCTAACGGAAGGTTGCTGTCGTTGCCTCTCCTTCCATATTGTATCATGGTGTTGAGTGATGTGTGTGTTTTGGGACTTGAACTACAGGAGACGAGGAAGCTCCCCTGTGGATAACCACAGGGATTCACGTCAGTGTGGCAAATCAGCAGGTGTGATCGGGTTAGCGAGATTCGGGAGCTGGAAGGGGCGGGTTCTAACCCAAAGTGCGGCTGTGGCGCTCTGCAGGTGGTTTGGAGGCGGCGAAGTCTGTAGAACTGAGAACAGACACGACAGGGATGGTGTGGAGCTGCTGGGAGGTTACTGAAAAGTAGGGGGTCAAGGTCAGGAAGTCAGATCAGATGCATCAAGCCAAGTGGGATAGAATAACATCAATAGCTCAATACAAAAATAGGACTTTAAAAGGATCCCTGGGAGCCTGCATTAAAATGTGCTTCCAAAAGGAAGACACATCTAAGGGGGCACTGTTCTCCCGGAACTCGGACTTGATGCTGCTATTGACATCAATTTGGATCTGTCAATGGTCCGATTAAGGATCAATTGTATTTGTAATTGTGGTTGTATTTGAAACTTCATCTATGCATCCATTTATCTTAACTGCTTGTCCTGCTGAGGTTCAAAATAACAAACAAGCCAAGTTCCCTTTTCTTCTGCACTGGCTCAGCTTCCTCCACCAGGGAATGTCCCAGGTGCTCACAAGCTAACTGAAAGATATGATTCCTCTAGGGTGCCCGGAGTGTGCCTCGAGAATATTCTCTTATAGAGACCAGGCATGTGGTATCCTTTTAAAACACGTAACCATCCTCTCTGGCTCTTGTCAATTCAGTGGTGACTCTCCTAGAATGCAAAACTCTTCACACAGCTTTAGTGTGTGAGCCAGCCAACTCTGCAGCAGTACCTAATTTTATTTGCTTTCACCTGCAGCCTTATTCTTTTATTCATATGATGTCCACAGAAGAGGGATAGAAATATAAAATTTCCAGTAGGCTACAAGCTTTTTTCCGATGATCGCACAACACAGATTTGCACAGTACAAAATCACAGGTGTTTGTCAAGCACTCAACCCATTTTGCCATCACTTGTGAAATACTAACCCCCTGCTACACCTAATGGGAACAACCCACGCTTTTCTGGAAGAGTGCTTGGAGGTACTAATTTTCAACCACTTTGCAATGAATTGCTCAAATTTGTTTGCTGGTTATATTATCAAGCTCCTTGGCCTATGCTTTCCCAAGGAGGATGAACAGTGTGCTTTCTGTTGATACAAACCCATGTTCCTTCTTTTGATATACGGAAGGATCACTACCCCAGTTCAGAGGTCTGGAAGAAATGTGCCCTGCTCCTCAAAGTTGGCACCTCCATGTTCCAGCCTGGAGCAGTCTCACTGTAGCCCCTTGTTTCCTTGGCATCCCTGAAGTCCATGGCACTCCTGCTACTTCAGGGATTCTCAAATCAGGTCCCATGCCTCAGTTAAGGCTTTTATGACTGCCTTTGCCTTGGCCTCCAGCACCTTTCTGCTCAAACAAGATAGATACATCTGAAAGTCTTACCTAGAAGGCATTGTCCATTATGAGATCCAGAGATTGCCACCAGAAATAATAAAGATCACCCTCTGGCTATAATTTCTTGTAGAGGCATGTACAAATTAGATCTTGAACCTGGTCCATTGATATTCAATATTTCTCAGCGGAAGCTGAGGTCTAGCCAGAAACCTAATGTTCATATCAGGCCCTAAGTGATCTTCTGTACCTGCCAGGTCCGTTCGGTTTCTGTTGTGTGCTAAATTCAACTCACCACTATGGGGTGATCAGATTACATCTCTGCTCCTCTTGCCTGACTGTTCAGAACAATTGTCCTCAAGTGAACCTAAATTAATCAGGC
Organism: Petrocephalus zakoni; assembly: GCA_026774425.1. Lineage (NCBI taxonomy): Eukaryota > Metazoa > Chordata > Actinopteri > Osteoglossiformes > Mormyridae > Petrocephalus > Petrocephalus zakoni. Next base: position 26,783,449 of record JAODKN010000114.1, read on the forward strand.
TGATCATTAACTTCTGGAACCTTGGTGCCAGGCACTCTCACGAACAGCCTCGTTCCTCATTTAAAGTAGATGTCCAATGATCTGCTAGGTTGATAAGTAAAGCCACTCTTCTTTCAATGCCTGTAATACAATTCAGATTTTAAAGATTTTTCAGAGTGTATGCACATGAGTATCCATGAGCAACATTGAAATATGTGCTCTTCCACTTTACAAGTGTCCTAGTTTTATTATTGTGGTAAATAAATTTTGAGATTTTGCATGCTATTACAGTGCAATAGTCTTACGCAGTCAAAGAAAATGAAGTTCAAATGATGTTCATGTTAGTGTAATACTATGATTTTATATCTGCCAAAGTGTATCAGCTACATACCTCTCCTAATGTCACCCCAGTTTTTACAGCAATTGTTCAATAAGCCAATGCATTTTTTGACTTGACTGCTGATAGTGAGTACCTCAAGTTGTGGAAAGTAGTAATCAGAGGCACAATCTTAAGATTTTAAGACAAATCACTAAGCAAAAGATCATATTACAAATTTTAATAGCGCAGAGGACACAGTTTTTCAAATACATGACAATGTCACAAAGACAATGTGCATGAAAACAGTCAGAGTTGGACAAACAGTATATTTAATAGATTTATGATGCTAATAAATACAAACCAAACACAACCATGCCCATATGTACCATTGTGGTCACCAAGGTCATGTCTTTGGATTTTTTCTGTACAGTATATCTGGGATATTTCATTGAATGTTGTGCTAAGAACAAAGTTGTCAAAGCGATCAAACACAAGTTAAAAATGTATGATTTTTGGCTACGGTCCTGATCACAACCAATCTCTATGCAAACAACCTAGCTGACTTGAATCCATTCAAATGTTAATATAATTTAAATTTTTAAATGTGTTTTATAAACCTGAGCTTCAAAATCAAAAAATAATAGATGCTGGTCTTGTGTCAGTGAATAGAAACTGATTGCATGAGGTATTCCAGAAGAAAAAAAATGTCGCATTTAGGAATTGTACAATTGCATTCTCAATAAAATTTTAATTTAGTCCAGATTAAACCCACAATTATTCTAACAGTAAAGGGAAAATAAGGCAATTTATGCTTTTCTGTATAATCTCCAGTTATAAGCAACTTAATTGCAAGAATGTACTTCTTTGCATGTTTCCAGTTATATGTTGTAATTAACAAAACAAAAAGGATTACTCAACCAGAAAAAAAATAAGAAATTAGCATCTCCAGCTAGCCAATATGTATAATAATGTGACTGATTTTGAATGGATTTTTTCTTGGTAAGAATTATATTGAATTCACTTCAAGCCACCTCCTGTTCCCAGGACAGAAATATATTACCATTTAAACTATCACGGCCTTCTTTTGGATGGTATGCAGATACTGTGGCTAGCACTGTCACCTCACGCCTCTAGGGTTAGGGGTTCAAACCTTTCACATGACCTTCTCCTAGATAAGCATTTGGAATTGGGACTGTGCTTCTCGCTATAGCACACGCTTGGTATGTGCCTCATTTCTTACATTGCGTACATCTTTTGTTGTTAAAGAGAATGTATGTCACGTAACAGGCTATGTATATCTCCCGATGTATTAGTATTGTTAATAGTAGTTATATTAATGGGAGAAAATTTAAAAGAGAACAGCAAAAATGTGTTTTGGGTGAACACAATTAAAAGGAGATTTATATTAAAAAATTGCACTTTTTAGAAAAGCCATAATTACCATTTATTTTATTTGTATTTTGTTTTTAAAATTTTTTTATTAGGATTTAACAGAACCATTGAATAAAATAGTTTTATATATAATTATCATCATCATCAACAATAACAATTTTCATTCTTCTTCTTCTTCTTCTTCTTCTTATTATTATTATTATTGTTGTTTTGTTAATATTGTTATTATTACAAATAATAAAAATAATGATGATAATGATGATGATAATGATTATAATAATAATTAATACATGAGCTTGAGTCTGTTAATATCATTTTCTACATTTTCTGTTTCGTTAAGTGGACTCTGTTGGGATAAGGAACGCCATTTCAGATAGTGAGATTGGCTAACTTTTAATAAACAGGCATTATTCTTTTGGGTTAATTTTGTTTAATTTTGTATTATAATTGATTTGGCAGGTTATATAGGGCTATATTGATCCTGTTTTTCCTGCAATGAAATATAAATACAGTCTAGTGAGTTAAATCAATTAGCAGTTAGTTGAACAGGGATTATGCTTGTTATAGCTTTGCTATTATAACTGATAAATAAGTCGATGATAGCATATCTTCCATCTCAATCTATAATAGTCGATTAACTGACCCAACTTATTAGAAGGCTAAAGTCATGTGATCGTAATTCTCTATGTTCTCTTGTTAGTTTGTGCTAATCCTGGCCAGGAAATGCGGTAACATCACTATTTAGGTATCTGTTAGAGTAATTTCAGGAAAGCGAGAATGACTCAAATCGAGTTATTTGCTAGGCAGACACAGCATACATCAATTATCATTCTAAGCAAGGGAATGGGATCTACTGTATCTGGCCGCTCGATTGCATATCTATACCAAGTGCACCAAACAAGGTATGCACAGTATATGTGAGTGACATCTGATTGCACATTCAGGGTCTGTGGAGTAAATCCCCGGCTATCATGTGGAGAGTCCTTAAATAACAAAACCAAAGAGTCCATTGAATAGTGTAATAACCAGGTGTAAAACAGTAATAGAGCAGTGGAATAATGGCCATTAATCAATAATAGACCATATATACTGTAAACAATCTTGTTCTAAACAATCTGTTTAGAAATGTTTAGAAATAAGCTAGTTCAAAATTTAAGGATGATGATTAAGATCCTTTGTACGTCAAGGGGGCAGAGCCTTTCAATGAAGCAAGATTTTCCCAACTTTCTACGTCTCTACAGTACCAGTCAAAAGTTTGGACACACCAAGCCAGCCTAGGAGTGACTAGATAGTGGAGGAAAAGTAGCAAATGTGTACTCAGCATATATGTGGAGCCTTCCTCAGGACAGCTGGAAATGCATCCCAGGAGGCCACCTCATAAAACCAGCATAGAGGAGACTGTAGGGTCAGCCAGTCGCTGGAGGAATTGAGGTTAAGGCCCTTACTCAAATGCCCAATGGTGAGATAACTCTGCCGACCCAAGGATTTGAATTGGCAACCCCCAAATTACAGAGCAGCCTCCCTCCAATAATTTATAATTTTTTTTTGTTTTGTTTTTTTGTTTGTTTTGTTTTTGGTCAGTACATAATTCCACATATGAAACTTTATAGTTTTAATGTACTTTTATTTTTAATTATTCAAAAATGCTGAGAACAGCACACAAAAACCTTCTCTGAGTAGGTGTGTCCAAACTTTTCACGGGCATTGTACAATGATATAACACGCTGCTTTAAGACTGAGGTCAATGTACCAGTCACAATGAGAGCTTTCAAAGACCAAGCAGAAGCATGTACATTACTTCCACTCACATGAAAGCATTCTGAGTGGACTTTGTATGACCTGGGTCTGGTCTGTTAAGAGAAGAGAGAAAGAAGAATGGATGGAATCTGTGATGAAAGGGTCTGTGAGATTGGCTTTCTGAGCCACTTATAACTTGGCGGGTGGATGGGTCTGATAGACATACCTTAGTGAGATTGTGAGTCCAGTTTCATCTGAGCCAACTTGACGATGAGACATGCACAGGCCTAAAGGGATCCAAGGTCACTGGTTATGCCCTTATGGAAGATGACTGAATTTTGGCACAGGTCTTATCCGATTAATCATTCAGGTGCAAAAGAAATTACGAAGTTTGTTATGTAACTCAGCACTTTTAAGAGTTGCACTTAGGGAGGGTAATCGATGAAGTATTACAATGCTGGAGCCATTATTATTCTGGTACAACAACATATTGTGTCTTCCAGCCTATTAAATAAGATGGTTACACTTGCTGACAATCTGGTGTGGCAGATATGAAATGGATGCCACATGATTCACAGAGTAAATGGGCTGGAAATCACAGCTTCATCACAAGTGGACAAAATATTTGCCCGGACGTGTAGAGATGGAAGCTGATAACTGAGCAATGTGCTGGCAGGACCTTTTTAAATAGAAAACAGAAAAAAATTTAAACATTGGCCTAAAAGAGGTTGGGGTATGGTAAATGTGAAGTCTTTGGTAGTCACAAAACATGCAGGTTGCAGTGCTGGCCTTTGGGGTCAGGGATAGACAAACTTATCAAGGGGTCCTAGGTTGATATCAGCACTGACACTCATGTTTTACCAGTTTACAACTGTTCCATTTTGTCCCAGGTGGGCTGGGGTCCAGGATATTTGCCCGAGTCCAAGGCCCTAAGATAGCCTCTCTAGTGTCATAATGCCATGCATTTTAAACGGCATTTTAGTCAAAGTTGTGGCAACATGATTTCAGGTTAATAATCTGCATTTACATTGCTAGCATTTACATGTCAGTGAATTTAATTTCATTTTAGAGACTAATTTTGTGTGCTTGCCATGATTTTTTGTTATATTTGCGTTCCAAAATAATGTTTACACTGTATATTCAAGTATTATTATTAATTAGATCCTTTGATGCATAATATTTAGTTAAAATGTTGCATTTTTTCAAAACTTTCATCCAGATCAGACACAACAGCCTCATTAAAATACAAAGAACCAAATTATTTAAAAATCTCGCACTACATTCAAGTTCCACATGAAGTCGCAGAATTAGTGCAAGATGATTTTCAGAAGGGGACCTCCGCAGATGTCATGTCAATGATATATATGCTATTATTAACACTTTGCTTTTGGTTTCGTTTACAGGTGCTGCCAATGACTTATCAAGTCAAGACAGGCCAATCAAGGTGTCAAAGTGAAATGTATCGTCTAATCGGGATAAGGCAAAACCTCTTTGGCTAAACAATACAGAGGAATCCTGGGAATGCAGAAATGACCCCGTGATCATGCAGTGACTTTTCAGACAGAGAATTAATTGATTTATCGTCCTTCTGCCAGCAACAGTCAGATACCAGTTAGCCAGCAAGGATAGCCGTATGATTTCATATTTGCTGCTATTCTGTGAAACACGAATCCCCCCTGTTGTCAGGCAGACTGCCTGTGACAGCTGCTGGTCAGGGCGGGGGCCGGGTGACATGGGGACTGAGCAGCGAGCGACAGGTTTATTTACACGTTTCTCTTGGGGTTCAGTGGCGATGGGAAGACAGTTGGGTTAACAAGTACTGAGCAAAGCAAGTCAGTTAACTGATGAGAGGGGCGGGGATGAGAAAGATCACAGGATTGGTGGGTCGATATTGCAGTTCAAATTACATTACAAATTACAGGTTGTTGTGAAACGCCCTCTGCAGCTTTCAATAGTGGCCAGATGTTGTAACATCTAATTTTACCTTTGGCATGACAGATAAGGGCGGAATGATACTAATTGCAAAGCCTAAATAAAGAAACTATATAAATAATAAAGAAACTAATTACTGAAAATGCCATGCCGTCAGGTTTCAAATATAGCCCGGGTCAGATATCTCGGATTTCAGCTGCAGACTGTTATCATAATGACGTAATGTGGTGTGGTCTACCTGCACAGTCAAGGCACGTGAAAACGTACAACCACATATTGAAATGTAGCCTCACCAATCATGGATTATGCATGGATGCATGATTATAGCTGAATTTGATTCCAATTATTAACTTCTCCCTGTTCCTTAAACTATTTTGGTATAATGATTTCCGTAATCACAATGCAGATAGCGAGAAATACCTTGAAAAATACAAAAGAGTGCATATTAATTTTAATTTATCACTGTTCGTATTATTAGAGGACTCTCCCACATTTTTAACACTTTTCTCTTCAGATAGTTTTAGTCATGCTAAACCTTGCTCTTTTTTTGCACTTAGCAAACCTTTAAATTTCTCCGTTTATATTGGTAAAATTCACCTCCGATATGCCTTAAACATCTTCACCTATTAATCATACCCGATGTGTAATGGATAATTATATAATTGATCAAAACTCCATGTAATGAAGCATGAATTGAAGATTACAATATTGCAATTGATTTATACATATAATACAGTAATTAATGAATTAGAGCAATAACAAATTTAACATCCAATAGATTCTAAATAAGATTAAATATTTCTCGTACAAATGTTTTTAGACTTAAATTACCAGAATTACCAGACCCCGACTCACACCAGACCCATATATATTATGCTTTTTTTGGGGGGGTGGTGTGCTGCCTCAATGAATAACATCACCACGTCACACTTTAGTGGTTTTTGCTTGCATGTTCATCCCATGTCATGTGGGTTTCCTCCCAATTAAATAGTTAACATATCTAAATTGCCCATTTGGTATGTGTATGTGTGTTAGACAGGAAACCTGGCCTGGGTGTAAGCCTGTCTGTGTGTAAGCCTGCCTGTGTGTAAGCCTGCCTGGGTGTAAGTCTGCCTGTGTGTAAGCCTGCCTGGGTGTAAGCCTGCCTGTGTGTAAACCTGCCTGGGTGTAAGTCTGCCTGTGTGTAAGTCTGCCTGTCTGTAAGCCTGCCTGGGTGTAAGTCTACCTGTGTGTAAGTCTGCCTGTGTGTAAGCCTGCCTGGGTGTAAGTCTGTCTGGGTGTAAGTCTACCTGTGTGTAAGCCTGCCTGGGTGTAAGTCTGCCTGTGTGTAAGCCTGCCTGGGTGTAAGCCTGTCTCGGTGTAAGTCTGCCTGGGTGTAAGCCCGCCTGGGTGTAAGCCTGTCTCGGTGTAAGTCTGCCTGGGTGTAAGCCTGTCTCGGTGTAAGTCTGCCTGGGTGTAAGCCTGCCTGGGTGTAAGCCTGTCTTGGTGTAAGTCTGCCTGGGTGTAAGCCTGTCTGGGTGTAAGCCTGTCTGGGTGTAAACCTGCCTGGGTGTAAGCCTGTCTGGGTGTAAGCCTGTCTGGGTGTAAGCCTGCCTGGGTGTAAGCCTGCCTGGGTGAGGTATCAGTGCTCCTCATGAGCATGTGTGCTGGGTATGTGGTTGGATGGCGCTTCTGTTTTTCTTTCTTCCCTTTAGGGCAGTGCTTCCCAATCCATTGCTTAAGAACCTACAGCCGGTCCATGTTTTTGCTCCCTCCGAGCTCCCTGTCAGACAGCCCATATTTTTGCGGCAAAAACGTGGACTGTCTGCGCTTTCCCCAAGGACCGGATCGAGAAACACTGTTTATGACGACTAGCTATTACATTTCCTCGTAGCTTCCAAATTTCTTTATTTGTTTGTGATAAAATGGCTAGTCAATCAGCCACAGTGGAGGGTGAAGGTGGTTCTTTTTTTGGGTGTGTTTCTTATCTCTTCCATGGAGGATCAGAAATCACCCCTAATTGTTTATATATGTATATAAGTATATATGGAGGAAGTAGATATAATCCCATTTAACTGCTAATTTCTTTTAGTTATGTCCCTCACTTCCCTTTCTTGTGTACGAGTCTCTTTAGAGAAGAGGAGCTGCCAAAATAATAACACTGTTAAAAGGAAGGTTCTCATTCAATTCTTTGCAATGTTTCTGGAGAAGAGATATAAACTCTGGATCTGTGTCCACCTACACACAGACACTCACACACGCATTGCCATATCACATTATCCATCAGCCTGCCCCCATATTTTCTTTTTTTCCACTGCTTGGCTGCCTTGAGTTAATGTTATATCTCATCAGAGCTCCATGCTGTCCAAACACAGCCATCACAGTCCATACAGCTCGTTAGATTTCTTTGGGTGATGTTTGTTTGTCAGCAGAAGATTCATTTTTCGCATTATCTCACTTGTTTATTTATTTTATTTTATTTTTCTCACAATGGACTAGCCAGTCTTTTTCAATACCTGTGTGTGATTGCTGCTTCTTTGTCGAAAGCTTCCAACACACACTCTTCTCACACTCTTTTTCGGATTTATTTTTATTATTCTTGCTTTTTTTTAACCTTAACTTTCTTGCACACTTTAAGCAGGGGGAAAAAAAAACAGAGTTTACTGCGTACACTGAGTACCGTGCGAGAATTTAAATGGAAAAGGAAGGTGATTAATTGTCCTCACGCTACAGCACAACAACAAAACGCATCCTCTGCATTTAACCCATGTGACATTGTGACACAGCAGTGGGCAGCTAATCCAGCGCCTGGGGAGCAGTGCTTGGGGGTGCTAACTTCCTCAGGGTTCTTCCACTTTATTTGTAGGTCGGGGATTTGAATGGCAACCTTTTGGGTACACAGTCACTTCCCTAACCATTACACCACCACCAGCCCAATAAAAAATTTGCAACATCCTGGTTTTCGAAAAACTTGTTAAATCAAATAACGCATATATAAGTGTATCAATCAACGGGGATGCTATGGCAGAATTGCCAGGAAAAAACATAAACGTGATGCTAGTCTTACATGAGCAATGCACAGACAGCACTAAAATGCAGGTGTTATTTGTGGGTCTGTCACACTTCCCTTGTACGGCATGAGCAGCCTTGTTGCTGCTATTTTAACGTAGCTTAGCTGATGTTCTTTCAAGTGACTTACGGTTCAACCAGTCTTTATCCCAGTATTTCCTGTATAAATTCAGTGTAACCTTTAAAATTCTTGACCTTTCCGGTGTATTTCTGCTTGGGTTGGGGATGCCTTAAATAAAGATCTTCTCAACCAGATATTGTACCTGCACTGGTCACAAAGCCTTATCTGAAAAATATTCTTTAGTCAAGTTTATTTAGACTGAAAACAATAAGTATATTTTCATTCCTAAGTTAAAAAGTATTATTTTGTTACCTCAATATATACTTTGATATATGCTGATTCGATGTATCACTCTATTGTGTGAGATGCATTTCCATTATCAAAATATTTCATTTTCGATTTTTGCGTTACAAAGTGTAATGGTTAAGTTGATGGCACCTGTATGATAGTTATTCCCTGTGCAATTCTTTTATCAAAAGGGTAAAAGAAATTGCTTTTGTTCCTGCAATGCTTTGTTTGTTTGTATTATATTGCTCTCTTGTTCATGATGGGTAGGCTCCCCATCCTGTGTTGTTCCTGCCTTGTGCCCATAAGCTCCAGTATAGGGTCCGGACCCCCACGAGACCCTGAATAGGAGAAACGGTTACAGAAATGAATAGATGGATGCTCCTTTGTTTATATGTACAAATATGCCAATCATTAACATTAAAACCAGCTACCTAATTTGGTGTAGGCCCCCCCATGACGCCAAACCAGCTCTGGTCTGTCGAGGCATGGACTCCACAAGACCTCTGCAGATGTCCTGTGACACAGGCAGTGCCCAGGTTACGGACAAGATCTGTTTCCTGAGTCTGTCTACAATACTGTACTATACCTTGAACTGCTACTGTTGTGCAATATCTTCACGAGCATCACAAAGTAGTGCATGTGTTCATTATTATGAACTGTTGTATTTAACCCAGATTTTGAATATAACAGACTTTATGGTAGTTTGTTGGTAAGTACAAGATGTCTGTAAGTCAGGCATTGTTTAGCCAGGGACTGCCTGATTCTGGCACCAAAACCTTGGCAGCAGGTCCTTTGAGTCCTTTATGTTGCGAGGTGGGGCCTCCATGGATCCATCCCAAAGACAATCCATCGGATTGAGATCTGGGGAGTATTGGGGCCAAGTCAACGTCTTTAACTCAGGGAATCAGGGAGCACCATTGCCATGAAGGAGTGTCCTTGATCTGCAACAATGTTTAGGTAGGTGGAATATGTCAAACCAACATCCAGGTGAATGGACCCAAGGACCCAAGGTTTCTACCCATGGTGCATCCTGGTGCTATCTCAACCCCAAGCAAACAACTCACAGACACTCGGCTGTCCACTTGATGTAACAGAAAATGTGATGCATCAGGTCAGGCCAGCTTCATTCCTGTCTAGTTTTGATGCTCACATGTCCATGTTCAGTGCTTTTGGCAGTGGACATGGTTCAGAATGGGCACTCTGACTGATCTGTGGTTACACAGCTCCATATGAAGCAAGCTGCCATGCACTGCACTTGTGTTTTGACACCTTTATATCATAGCCATTTATGCTGCAGTAGCTCTCCCGTGGGATCAGACCAGACAGGCTGGCCTTCACTTCCCATGGACATCAATGAACCTTGGGCACCCATGACCCCACTGCCAGTTCACCAGTTGGCCCTTGACCAGTGCATGTGTGTGTGTACAATTATAATGACTCTTTGTCATTATGCTAATAGTTAACTTTTGCACCTTGGATGACACAATGTTCAAAAACAAATATCCAATGCAACACAAAGTAGACTGTGAAGGTCAATAAGAACTCTAGGAATAATAAATATTTTTTAACCTGTAATTAGAGTCCCAGAGCAATCAACAAGGAAAAAAGAATCAGACTTCAATTTTATATTTTTCAGCATAGTAGCTGACTTTAAAGCATTTCCGTTCTCATTTGAGGTAGCCACTCTTTCAAGTAAACATCGCCATGTCTAATGAAAACAACCAGTGAGTCACAAATGAAAAGGAAAGAGATGTGTTTAATTACTTTGCAGTAAATGAATATGAATTATGCGGATCATAAATGAATAGGACATGGAGAATAATTCAGGCTCTGTGGTTGAATAAACTTAATTAGGTAAGTGCAACAATTGCAGTCATATATAATGGGATTACCACAATTAACCCTAGATGTTTATGAGAAACTATTTTAACAGAAAGAGGGTTACTATTTGGATTTAGCATAAGGGGGAAATAGACAAAGAAGAAGAAGAATGGAATAAAAAGAAAAAAGAAACTTTATTTGGCAGCTACTCTTCTCCATGGTGACAATTTTCCAGTCTGCGTGGTTGCATGGCTCAGTAGCACTGCAGCCCTCCACAGATCCAGCCTCCATTCTTTGTGTGTTGAGTTTCCTAGTTCTCTCTATCGTCATGTGGATTTTCTTCAGGTACCGCAGTTTTCCCCAGCATTTCAAAACCATGCAGACAGCTAAGCGTGTTAGTCTATGCCTGCAACGGACTGACGTGCGGTCCAGGGTGTGCGTCCTAGGATAAGCTCACTGCAGCCATGTGCTGAATATGCATTGAGAACACCCTTCTCCCTGATGACAAACAGCTTTCATATTCCTGCAGCTGAATAATTCCTGCTAATGCTGAGCGTCTCGCTGAAGCATGAGGAATTCAGCATTCGGCTTGCAGGCTGTAGGCAACCTACTGCAGGCTCTGTAGCACCTGATGGGATGGAAAGTGACTGCATGTTAGTACCTGGAAAACATCTGCACTACAAACCATTAATTAGTTTACTGTTTACTAGTTTATTTGACTAATTAGTGCATATAGCAGTGATGCAATTTTCTTTACATTAGTGGCAAAAATCAGTTATTCATTTTTTTTTTATTACTTTCCATTAAATGTTTAAGAGCAGCACAGTTACTGGTGTATAGGTGCCTAAGCTTGAATATCACTTTCAATTTGCTCTTCCAAGTATGGCCAAGCCTTGATATCTCTCTTCCTTTACCAAAAATGGAACAGATTTTTTACACATTAAATCGCGCCATGACACTGACCAAGATAAGCAATTAGAAGATGGAGGGATGGATGTTGAAAATTGTGACTAAACAAATCCTCCAAAAAACAACTACAAAAAAAAACACTCAGGGGGAAGTTGTCCCACAAATATAATGAGTGTGACTAAACACATGCAAATTGATCTTCTCATGCACCTCGGATGATAAGAACAGTAATATCTTCAAATCCTTACATAATTCTCTAAAAGGTCAAATTGCCTCTCTATCTGGCTGTACTAAATTACCTTGAGCCAAAAACATTCATTTTTACCTAAAAATAACTTCAAAGACTGCATTCCTATACACTTTCCTTCTGTTGAGGAAACCTGACCCACACATTGAATTTGGCCAGGTCGTACTCCTCGTCTTTTGAAGTAGCGCAGCCTGGTGATACGTTCACCTGCAGCCGAATCTGGAGTGTCGAGTTAATTTAAGCACACATTCTTTCCTGCTACTAGCTGATACTAACAATTATAGTCTGTATGAAAGTGTAGAGTGCGGGAATAATCCATTCAAGGTCAGAACTGCTGGAATGTCTAATCAGGGTCTTATTGCAAATTAATTTATGTACGTATAGTGTAACCTTCCATACACTTGACGACAGACACCTTGGCTGAGAGGGGCAGATTAAATACCCCAATTTCCTTCTCTCATCAATTTTTTGAAACAAACTCATTAAGTATAACATTGCGTTAATTTATAGTCAATGAAGTAATTGCATGATGAATGACCTTTTTTAAAATAAGGTGCCACACACGGCACTCCTAAAGCTGCAGGATTTTTGAGACTCGGTGGACGAAGGGGGTAAATTTTTGCATTCTCATCCCCTTGCTGATCTGTCGGATAAAGGCTTTGCACTGCCTTCGGTGGGAAAAGTTCCCGGCCGTCTGTTTTTCAAAGCTACTGATTGTGAAACTGCCTGTAAGTGAAAAATGAAAAGACAAGTCTTAAATATTTCTTATATGCTAACTTTCATGGTCCAATACCTTCTATTAAAATGATGCCTCCCAACTTCTAAGTTATGATTAAACACTTTTTTTTCAATGTGTACATTCATATTAGTATTTCAATGGCATTGCTAAAATTAGAAAGCGAGGAAATTAAATCCCTTTAAAATGGAGAATCATTGAAGCATTTTATGAACATAGCAAATGCTAATGAAGATAATTTATTTCTTCTATTAAACCTTGAACCCACAGTATTTTTGTGAGGTAGGAAAGACGTCATGAAAATATTGAGCTTTGCTAAATCTTTATAGTAGTTTATAGCTTTAAGGCCTTTGGCAGAGAACTTAATTCATGCGGATCTGAAAATCCATTCTATACTGATATTAATGCCAGAATGTCAATACTTTACCTTTGGCTGTATTAATAGTGCTACTACATGGATATCATAGTAATAAAAACCTGTCCTAAAGTACAACTCAGATCCAGTAGTTTCTGCTCACTAAGCAATGCTTCACGTGCTGAAATAAGTTCATAGTATTTCCAGTTTTAGCTGGCACAAGTTTTCACCAGAGTTTATAATACGCAATACCAGTCTGTTGCATGTCGGACTTTAAACTACAAAAAGTACTGCCAAACCTCATCACATCGTTTTTACCTTGATTATCCAAAAAATCTCATTTGAAAAGATGTTCTGGATGCTGAGCTGTTACTATCTTACTCGACACCAAAGATAACTCTGACGGAGAGTTCAGCTCCTCCATGATATTACCAAAGCAATGGCATGTCAGTCAAACTTTCTGTGTGTTTATTGCAGGGATGGCTAGTCTTATCTGCTAAGGGCCCAGTGTGTATGCAGGATTTTGGGATAACCTTTAGGTCAGCTGTTCAAACCCAGGTGTGAGGACTCTTCAGCCAATCAGTCCTCTTATTAGTTATCTAATTAGGGAGTTGTAGCGAAAACCCACACACACAGCCCTTTATGGATTGGCCAGCCCTGGTTTATTGTGTATACATTTTCTGTTCTTTTATGTCACCATATGATTGGTTGGAATTGTGCTCATTTTTGTGATCCTGTGCTATCTAGCAACGACCCTTATCAACGGTTTACTGAAGTTTCTCATTTTGTGATCATTTACATCTCTCACAGTCTCTCAAGACTTTTGCACATATAACTTATACTGGTATGACATGACAGGCAACTGCACATATCACCAATCTGACTAGTTGCATCGTTAAAATTATGCATACATGGCAATAAATGATTTATGATTTTTTTGATGATTTACTGCACTACTTCCAGTTTTTAAAAATATATGTATACTATTAGTTTTTTCCTAATGTTTGTTTATTTATTTGTTTGTTACCTTTTTATTAGCTGTTAATTAACAGAATATGTCATTAGGCATGAATTGCACTTGGTTTATATCTGCTACTGGATTATTATTATTATTATTATTATTATTGTTGTTGTTGTTGTTGTACTTTTATTGTCTATACTGAATGCATTGCATAATCTAATGTAGTGATCCAGTAATTATGTCAGAAATGAGACCTCATTTGTTTGGTTTATTACTGATATTTCAAAGATGACACATTAAATCTAGCATTTTCGGAGAAACTGCAATTAGCTTCCAAAAAAAATAATGATGTTCAAGCTGTCCCATACACTAATGTTAGTTCTTAAGTATGAGATTGTGTTGTTTTTCATGGAAATGCCTTTTTTGTCTTTATAGCCAAGGACTGTTCACCATGCTCCTGGGGCGTCATTAATTTTCCATTAACCATCAATAAAATAAATATAGAACGGATGGCTCTGACCTTCACAGATTTCTATTAAAAATGCAAATTATTATTTGGGAAAAACAAACACTAGGTTTCGATACTAATTTTAAGTATAAGCCTCTCAAGTTAATTATGAGTTGTTTAAGAATAATTTGGTTCCTTGTAATGCGAATTATTAATTATTAAAAAAGAATATTCATCAGACCTGTCTATTACCATCTCCTTGTAGGGGACATTTAGAACCATAAACAATTATTGACATTTACCTCTCTTCTAGCTTTAATGTGTAGCATAAATATTACTGCTATCGTTTTATCATTCATTGTAAACATCACTGAAAAATAAACGCTAGCCCACAATAGTAGACCAGTATCTTGTTTAAAATAACATTAGAACCAGAGCCAGCACTGCCCATATCAGGCCACTCCCATGCTTTCCCATTGATACTGCACAACAACATATCTGCGTATTTTATGGAAAACAGCTATAAATTATATTGATTGCATACAGTTCCAGAACATTAACGTCTGTTCAGCTGAAAGTTCTTTCTATAATATGTTTGTATCTGCTAACACTGCACACTTCACCTAGGGACAGCAGTATTTCTATAGATTTCTAAGTGGATTTGCGTCTTGACCTTGACTGAACCACTCAAGGACATGTATTATTCTTAAGCTGCTCTGGTTTAGGTTTGGCCTTGTGGTTTTGAATAAAATATGAAGCAGCTTCACAAAACAATTGGTCTACAAACCTTTAAATTTTTTATTTCACTTCACGGACAGATAAAATATCCACTCTGATAAGTGTAATTATACATTTCTTTTGTGTAAATGTATATTTCTTTTAATCCAATTGACTTTTCAGGGTTCAAAATCAAACGATAAACCTGTTTAATACCAAGCACAATTTGCTTTCCTTAACCCCCAATCTTACAGTCACTGGTACATATCAAATATTCATTTCAGAGATTAAAGAATACTTAATTAGCTGAGAAAGCCTGATCATAGGCTACATATTGAGGTTACCTGAATTACATACCTTTGAAATAAAGGAAAATAAATGGAACATGAAGAGTTACATATACCTGACTGGATACTATTTTGCTGTGAAAATTGCTCTCTGCCTTTTCTGTTGTTTACATTTTTCATAATCTTATGACTTTTTTATTATGACAATGATTCACAGGATACCACAAAGTGCGGAGAGGAGACCTCCAGACTGAGGAAGCAGAGATCCATCCATCCATCCACCCATCCATCAATCCTACCTCTAAATGTGTATTCATCACCTTGTATTTTTTATATAGAACTAAGGTGTTGCAATATATTTATGAAAAATAGACCTAAAAGTAAACTTGGATTAAATTTACTAATCGTAGAATTGAGCTTGTTCAAAAAAGAAAACTAAAAGCACGAAGGACACCTTATTCACAAAACTATTTTCTTTTTTGTGAATTTACTTATTTATTTATTTTTTTAAGCAAATTTCAAATCTGGGCCCATCTTTTTGTGAGCAAATATCACGTTTCCTTTAAGCACTGGTTAAGCCTCTATTGAAAATAGATGCAGTTTCTCAGATAATTGACCAATGACACATGATAGCCAGCTTGCATGATGGACATGATCCCTGTGCCATCGATTACAGGCTGCCAGCACCACTGCTGCTATAAGGCAATGAGAATTTTTGCGTGCTTCTCTCTGCATTCTACCACAGGCACTTGAAGCATAGTGTAGACCTCAATACACTAATGACAGAAGAGGGAGACGATCCAAGGACAGGAGCTCCAAGTTTACTTCCAGAGTTAAAGCCATCCAAGGCAAATAGGTCCCAAACAAGATCTGAAGATTATCGTTGCATCTTTGCATGATTCCAACTAATATAGTTAGTAACTATACTTTTGTGAAACAGATCCTGGTATGGTGATATTCCACAAGGAGAACTTTGAAACCAGGTTTTCAACTGTGCCTAACGGGTCTGGCTGATGAGCTATAGGTGTGTCTAGTATTCAGATGAGGTGGGGTGGAAACCGACAGAGTGTGGTCAAATGGGTGCATGACTAGGTGCAGTCATACCAGCTTTCATGATGGTGTATGGTTGGCATGGACTGTTGGCCACGTTAGGATTTAAGAGCCAGGCTTGACTTAGCAACTAATATGTTTCTCATACATTTTTCTGTGTGCTCTACTCGACAGCATTTTAATTGTTGAAATCAGCAAATACCAGGAGATTTATTTTATTTCGTAGCAGAGCTAAACAAGGCACCTGTGCTGCAGAACTTCTTGTATTTTTATGGGTCATTTGAGACCTTGTTACTACACAAAAAAAAAACTCCTGCTACAACAAATCTCATCCAAAGCAGCTGCTTTGCAAAGGCTTCAGTTTAAATTGCGGTATTAGCTCACAGAGGTAACCCCTGGAAACGGGAAGTATACTGCAATAAAGTTACATCAGAATAAAAATGCTGCTGTTTAGGTTTCCCTGCCATTCCTAAGGGGTGCTGTCCTGGATCAATGTGTCCAAAGAATAATTAATTCTAGAGAAAAAGTCTAGCTCAGGTCTCATCATCTGTTAGTGTCACAAAATGGCCTGAACTTCCGGTCGCCTCGCGGAGCAGTGGAAATGTCATGGTTTACATTATGTAAAGATTACCGAGCGGATAGAGAAGGTGTCCGTAATTATGCCTAGCCAGGGCTCTCAGGGTCCTCCTTCTGTCATGCTGCTCAATTGATTAAAGTCATTGTTTAGATACAAAGGGCCATCGTCTGGATTTGGAGGGCAGAAATTATCCAATGGCCGAATAGTGGCCTGACCAGTAAATTATTCACACCTGGCCTAATCAGTGAATTATTCAGAGTGTGCAACACTCATAGGACATGATTACCTACCTCAGCTCAGAAGTGACCTGCCCTCTCTCGGCTGCTTGAAGGAAACAAAAGAGACTTCACGGAAAATGAAGGGAACACTCTGGTTTTCATTACGTTTATATCCCAAGGGTACCTAGTTCTGTCTTATTCAGCGGAAAATTCCACTTCTGAATCAACGTCTTGAAGCACGTTATTCATAAAGCCGCCTGATGTGGCTCTTCCGACAATTCCACAAGCAATGATGTTCCGTGTTAATGACAAGCCTGGCATTGCACATTTTTTAAATGGATGGCTGTGGGGGCAAAAAAAAAACGTAAAGAGAAATATAATCAGTTTTGTTTTTATTAATTTAGCTTTATGCGCCTCCTGGTATTCAGCTGTGTTAAGGGCAAGACTTTAGTGTTTAGCGATTATTAAAACTGGCTTGGTAATTTTAGCATGTGTTGTGCTGCCAGGAACAGCTTCCCTCCATACTCGATATTCCAAAGAGAACATTATCGGAAACATTTTTTGGTAAATAGGCCCATAGGGAGCAACAGAGATGCCAATCCGTTAGGGTTGGATGAACGAACCTCGTTTTCTAGACTTCCTCAAAAACCATGTTGAACATACAAAACAAAGTCAAAAAGGCCATGCTTACCACCGCTCGATAACCTTGATCCTCAGCTTACTGCTGATGGTCTTAATTTTTCCGAAGGAAATGGCATTGTGATGCTATCTTTTCCACCGCATTGTTCTCATTGGCTGCAACCACTCATGAGACATGTGAAATGAGAAATTGTGATGCATGGTTGACTACAAATGCTGGAAAGCTCATATGCATTTATGATATTCCAGGTATCACAGCTACAGTACAGCACCCTAGGCTTTCACTGCCATAAACATACAGGCAGGTGTTAGAGGCCGCTTCATTTTAACAGTGATATCTTCATGGGACGAGAGTTTGCTACATATATGTAATGGATCGTTCCAGCAGCTCCTTATCCATCCACCTTCTTGACCCACTTGTCCTATTCAGGGTCGCGGGGAGTTCGGGCTTATGGCCGTAAGGCAGGGAAGAACCCGGGATGGGGCACCAACCCATCGCAGGGCACCCTCACACATGCACACCTATGGACAATTTGGCAACTGCAATTAACCTGTTTTTGGGCAGTGGGGGGAACAGAGTACCCAGATGAAATCCCATAACGAAATAGGGAAAACATGCAAACTCCACACGTATGGAGCCATGGCAGAGACTCAGATCCTGGTCCCAGAGGTGTGAGGCAATGGTGCTAACCAATGTGTCAGACAAGAGAAGTTAGAATTTTCCTGGTCCAAGCAGGTCTCCTTTAACAGCATTGCATTACCAGCTACCTCCACCAGTGCTGCTGTCTTGCCTGCTGCCTCCACCAATGATGTTGCCTCACCTTCTGCCTCCACCAATGATGTTGCCTCAGCTTTTGCCTCCACCAATGACATCGCCTTATCATCTGATTCCACCAATGACACTGCCTCACCT
>JAODKN010000114.1:26802182-26813310 GCA_026774425.1 Petrocephalus zakoni
TCTGCCTCCACCAACATCATTGCCTCACCTTCTGCCTCCACCAATGATGTTGCCTCACTTTCTGGCTCCACCAATGACGTTGCCTCACCTTCTGCCTCCACCAATGACACTGCCTCACCTTCTGCCTCCACCAACATCATTGCCTCACCTTCTGCCTCCACCAATGATGTTGCCTCACTTTCTGGCTCCACCAATGATGTTGCCTCACTTTCTGCCTCCACCAATGTCGTTGCCTCACCTTCTGTCTCCACTAATGACGTTGCCTCAGCTTCTGCCTCCACCAATAACGTTGCCTTACCTTCTGCATCCGCTAGTGAGGTTGCCTCTGCTGTTGTCTCCACCAGTGCCACTACCTCACCAGCCTCCTCCCACGGCTATACACTAGACCACTCAAAGGTGGCAAACGGGAAAAACGGAAAAGAAAAAGAGCCATTTTGGCAGATGCGCCATTTAAGAACAACCTGGAGGAGGAGAAAAATAATGCAGAGGAAAAAAGGCTTATTTTCTGATAAACAGAAAAACTTACCCAAAGCCCCATGAAGAAGAAAAAGGCTAAAAGGCTGAAAGTGCCTTTTAAGTCCTCAGAGGATGAGTGCTGTGTGTAGAGTCCCGCCGAGATAGCAGTGCTGGAGAACAATGTATTCAGTGCCAGGTGTGAAAGAATGTACTTACATTTGCATTCAGTTATGTGGTTCCACAGGCAAGATTCACTTTGTGAGATATATTTGATGTTTTAGGTCCATCTCAGATGATGTTTTTGTACACTGCAGAGTTTGCTAGTTAACGTACAGTATTAGATTTTTTTTAACATCTGGTGGGTTCATAGAAAATTGGTTGCACTCATTAATCTATTTTAAGTGTTTATTAATAAATATGGCATAACAACAAAGATGTGTTTATCACGTTCTGTATTTCTATGTTGTTTTTAAAGTAACTCTGGTGTGTTTGTTTTAGAAAGCTGTGCTGTGTATATATTTGCGGGCGTACTTACACTAGAGACTGTTTTTATTTAATCGTGCTGCATGTGTAAGTCCCAAGTTTAGTTAGTTAGTTAGTTAATTGTGATCTCCCTATCTTCAAGTCAGTTATTTATCTAAGGGATCTTATAATATAGCAAAGGGGCTATGTCACTATCATCAAACTAGCATTTGTATCTATTGGTTATTATGCTACACTGTGTTAATAGCAGTTACATTATCACAGAAAGATTTCCTTTTATACATGTATATTCAATAGATGAATGTAAGAATGCAGAAGACACTGTTGTAACTTTCAGCACCCAGGCATGGTACGGAGTGATCACACTAGTCACATGAACTGAACTTTGGGGGTTAAACATGTTCGGGCGCGATACAGATCGCTTAGTGTGAGTACACCCTAAAAGTATACCGTTTGTAACTAAAAACACACTGAATAATATAGTGACAACTATCTCCTTAGTGTGTGACAACCAACACCATAATGGTGTTGAATCCTTTATAGCTTAAGTCAATAAAAATTTACAAAGACAAATAGGATACCCAGTTATAACCAAGCCTTCAAACTTTTAATAGTATCGAACTGAGACGTGCGATTTGCTAAGCTTGAGAAAAGCATTTTGCATAATAAGCATTGTGTTAATAATAATAATAATAATAATAATAATAATAATAATAATAATAAAAACTTTTAAATGATGGAAGTTTTAAACATTTTAAAAATTCCTTCGTTATTAATTAAGTTGTAGATACCATTAGTCAAAAGAATTGAATGGTTTCGAAGTATAATGAGAGGCAGTTCTGTTTTTCTTTTTTTGTATAACTTTTCTATTATTACCAGATTCATGGCACAGTTACAGAAATCTCAGCCTCACTGTTTGAAAGCCTGAGTTTTATATAATGGGTTTTTTGCGTGCGTTTCGTCTTACATTAAGTCATCCCTCCATGTTCTGTTTTGCTTATCCATTTGAAGCTTCAGCGCGCATATCCCAAAAAAAGTGTGATATAAATCTATGGTAGGCACTTAGCACAGTGCTCTTCACTGACTTGCTCCCAGAAATTTCTTATTTGCATTTTTTGTGTTTTCAAGTTAGAGATGCATTCTCCTCTCGTTTTCATGGACTCCTCTGTGTTCCTGCATTGGTTTCTGTGCAAGAAATACGGTTTATTAATGTCAGTGCACATTCCCTTCAAAGCTTGTTTAAAGTATGGCATCTTTGAGGCAGCTGCATCATTGAACACATACACACATGGGGTGAATATGAGTGTACATGTATTATGCACTCGATATGTAATGTTATAACAATTAACATGCAAACGATTTTTATCATTCTCACTTCTCACCAGCTAAAACCAGCAATTTATCAGACCCCTTACTGGGATGCAGCATTACTCAGTCACTATGAGGAAGGATTCAGCAGTACCCACTGTGAAAGAATTTATGAGGTAGACTCAGTGCAATTCAATTGTCCCGGCAAATTACAGCTTTGATAATTCAGAGCCAGAGCAGCTTAATGGGTTCTTTTTAAGTTCCCCCAGGGAACTAAAGTCGACTGGTTCTGAAATTTTGTGTTCAAGATACTGTACTTTCGCTTCTTAAGTTCCTTATTTCACAAACACTGCAAATCACAAGACGCTTGCATGTCCCAAGTAGGCCTCACATTAATTAGCAATTTTCCAGATCTGCTTATCTAGAGTGAACATGGCCAAGAAAGAGGTGCAGTGTATTGGTGGATCTGTGAAACAACATCTATGGTATTCACATTTCATGTAATACTTGCTGGGAGCAGGACCATGTCACCTGGTGATGCGAAGTTACATGAGCACTTTTGCGTCTCTCTGGTCAAGTGTCAGCTAAATAAAAATAAATGTAAATGTAACACTAAGGCACAGAAATAATGTCTTTCATGTTGATGCAGGGCAGGGGTCTCAAACTACTGGCCTATATACAACAGTTAATATTCCTGTTTCAAATTTTAATTATTATTAAAACCATGGCTGATTACCACACTTTGAAAAACTTGTCCAGCATCAAACAACAATAGCCACTACCAAAGGTAGTCTTCCAGACTGAAGCACCCAGGCACAGCATGCAACATGGGCTTGTTTGTGTCAGTAAAAAAATGGCAGAAGGCAGCTACAGCACTCTGGAGATTTCTCAGCCTTTTTAGAGAACTATGTTTGGTGTACACGTGTTCAAATTCTGGTTTTTAATCTTCGTGATAACCAACCATACTTTAGAGCTAATAATGCCAAGTTAACTTTTTCCTTAATGCATGATGTTGGAGCTTCAGAATGGGGGAAATGTCATGGTTTGTCAATCTAGCTTGCAAATACTTTGTCAGTAACGTAAATTGGAGCTTTCAGTGTTGTAAGAACACCACACGTTGTCAGTGGTGTACTGGGGATGGCATTTTGGTGCCAGCATCAGAGCTACAGTAGTTAAATACCCATTTGTTAAGAATGAATTCGGTGTATGTTTGCATTTATATATTCTTGAAACTGAACAATTAGACCAATTTGTTTTGTCCCCTGATGCAGGGAAATAGCAAATAATTCAGTTATTATCACAAATTTTGAGAGTATCAACAACTAGCAGGGGATTGTTTTAAAAAGCTATCCTGCTAATAATGAAAAAAAATACTACTAATAATTTGCTTGTGACATTTGCAGCAGGTGGGTGGTGAGAAGGGCTGTCTGATGCAGTGATGGGGCAACAGATTGGGGACTTTAGTTTGGGTTGGGAAGCCAACTTTACAAGACCAGTAAGCAGTGCTGGTCAGCCCTTTAAGTGACTCAGATTAACAAAATGATGATACATTGTCTTTAATTTTCTCTGGAAAAAAACACTCGATTGGTTGGCTGGATATACTAATGATTTAAGAACTTGTTGCTGGATCTTTGTCAGTACTTTGAGACCCCTGCCCTATATGGTATGCCGGTCCATCATACGGCACACACAAGCATGCACACACTACTAACAAAATATTCCAACTGCATGGCTTTGGAGTACCAAAAGAAACTGGAGAACCTGGATAAAACCTAACCAACCCAAGGAGAGCATGCATAGTCCTCAGAGATGGGATTCAAACCAAACCACTCAGCTGTAGAGATGTGACATTGTTGCAGCTGCCTTATATGTTGCTATTTTAAAAATGTTTAATCACTCATTAAAATGACATTACTGAGCACCAAAGCTCAGAGGAACACATGCTGCCATGTATTGTTTGTTAGTCTGCTTGTACTGACAGTAAACCCCCTTGACCTTTAGTCTGCTTGTGACCTACAAAGCGCTGTGGAGACCCTGGAGTCCTCAGCTGAGAACAGAGACTGTGCCGTGCTCAGAGATAAGCAGGACCGGCCATCCCTGTCCACAAACACATGCTTGCCTTTCCAGCACAGAACAATAGTTTGGGGTTAGGCTTGTTTTGGCGTTAAGAAGCCGTCACTCTTCATATAGTTCCACTGTCAGTAAGCAGGGAGATATTGCAGTGTTAATCGAACCTTCAGACTTAAATTCATTTCGGTATAAAAATGCACACGTAATCATAAGATGACATGTTTATTAATGGACTTCTTTTAATTTATTACTTGTGTAGCGATTGGCATTAGTTTTTTATTTGGCCACTGATATTCGTACACTTTTTTCCCAGAATTTATCCATTAATAATGTTCTGGAAGGACTGTTCTAGGAATTTCAGGAATCTCAAAGGACCCATTTATCTATATAATCCGAAAAATCCAACTTTCTGAGCTTCTCTATTAAACATAATTCAATAGACTGTCACTGGGTGAAACTGATGAATAGATATTTTCGGTAATATCCAATATTAAGTTATTCTGCAAAAAAGTGACCTTTTTACTGTTATACTGAAGCTGTACATGTCAGTGCTGTTTGCCCACGACACTGCTGCTGTTGGGCTGTGTTAGCTGACTTATAATCCTGCCTTTTCATTTGCCTGGAGTCCACAGAGACTCCCTCACCTGTCCAGCAGTTACAGGAGAAATGTTGACAGCGAATTCAAAGGAAGCATTAAGATCTTAATGAAAATGTACCGTCAGGCTCTGAGGTTCCGAGCCAAATCTGCCAGAGTCTGCACCAAACAGACAGAGGATATCTGTTTGATGATCTTTATTTAAAGGAAATGGGTAGAATATTTAAAAAATGAAGCATTTAATGCTCAATTGGAATGGATAGCTTTATTAAATGCTAACAAACTGTTCCCACTTACATATACGTTCACATCAGAACAGCCAGACTCCCTCTAATTAGTGTTGAGAGAGAAGCTCACATTTATCCATGTACACGAACCAGTCCATATCGCAACTGTATGATCATTTAAATAGTCACACATTTAATTTGGATGTTAATGTGCCAAAATGATTATACATGTAAAACAGAGACTTAAACACCAAACAGCATTAAACATTTCCAGTTTGTTCT
Source organism: Petrocephalus zakoni (assembly GCA_026774425.1). Classification (NCBI taxonomy): domain Eukaryota; kingdom Metazoa; phylum Chordata; class Actinopteri; order Osteoglossiformes; family Mormyridae; genus Petrocephalus; species Petrocephalus zakoni. The sequence continues at coordinate 26,807,604 of JAODKN010000114.1, forward strand.
TGCCTTTATCTTGCTTATTTACTGTGCAACCAGGAGCAAGAGACATAATACACACAATATCTGCAAGCAGCTCTTGGCCTATTTTCAGTGTTCGCCTCTATTAGCAGTGATGGATTGCCTCCCGTTTGGGAAGTCACTTTGACTCTGGCTATGTAAGTTAACATATTAATATGCATTGCATTATCTGTCTCGGGGATGAATAGAGGTACTATCATCGTACACAAATCAATAGATTTCATAAAACAATCACGTAACAAACATTTCAATAAGAACATGTATGATAAAGCAAATGGCATATTATTTCCAAGGGATTCCAGCCCTTAGGCAAAAAATCATAAACAGACTATGTGAGGATGTTTGTGCAGTAATCCAAAGACACCAACACAAAGCAAACTACAAACCTGCCACGATTATCTAGTTCTGTCATGGAAGGAGGGAAGTGATGAAATTAAAATACCCATAAAATAGTTTTAGTGAGAGGCACAGCTTCTTAATAGTCGGGGTGGTAGGTCAGCAGATAGCACTGTGGTCACAGAGCTTCAGGGTTATACTGTAAGTCCAATTATCACTCCTGGTGTGTGCATGTGTGTGGATTTCTTGCATATTTACAGATGTTTTGTGTGTTTTTACCAAGGTAATATGGTTTATTATTATCTTTGTATGTTCCCTGAGCTTCTTGGGATAAGCTTACAGTCAGCCTGGACTGGATAACTAGAAATAGACAGACTTTTTCATGAATGTTTATGTATACTTATATTTCCTAGTACCATGTTCCACAAGAGAACACAAGAACACAATCTTATATGATCAGCAATGAGGAACAAGTGGCCTCTCCACCTGGTATCCTCCCTCTGGGACATCCAACCCCCATTTTTCAAAAAAGGGTAATTCCAAGGGCACAGAGTTAAACTATCGTGAAACTATGTGGCCCTCAGTGTTAAACCTAATGCAGGTGGCCCTGCTCCTGAGTTACACTTTTCAAAACTGATCTTAAGCACGACTTTAATGAAAAATAAACATATAGGCATGAAAGCTTGTTGGTTAGCGATTAGATGTGGTACATTGTCATCTAGAATTCTAATGTCCCTCCTGATCCAGATTATCCAGTTATACCTAGTCTAGCACTCAGACATAGTAACTTGTTGGATATCATTCAGACATGGTAGCCTGTTATCTAGCAATCTAGCAAGCTTGGTATCTTGCACTCGGACATGATAGCTTGTGGGCTAGCACTCGGACATGGTAGCTTGTGGGCTAGCACTCGGACATGGTAGCTTGTCGGCTAGCACTCGGACGTGGTAGCTTGCTTGTCGGCTAGCACTCAGACATGGTAGCTAGCTTGCCGGCTAGCACTCAGACATGGTAGCTTGCCGGCTAGCACTCAGACATGGTAGCTTGTCGGCTAGCACTCAGACATGTTTAGGCTTACTACCTAATCCTCATGTCAGAAAGGACACTTTTCAGGCTTAAACCACTTTAAAATAGAAAGGCTCCTGTGCTTGGCTAAATAGTTAAATTCTTGCACCTAGACTGTTTCTTTTCTTCAGTTCTTTAATCCAGCTGTTTCACATTAACATTAGTGACACATGCATAATTATAGGAGACTGACCAATCCACATACAGCAAGAATTCAGTGCTTAAGTGAAATCCAGGTCATTTTAATTGGGATGATAGTTTACAAATCCTGTGGTAGCTCACAGTGTCTGGGATGACATGGATTAGGTGGTAACCCTAAACATGGTAGATTCAAGCACTCAAACATGGTACACTATCAGAAAAAAATAATACAATTTGTACCTCTGAGGGTAAAATTACCAATCATTGGGGCAGTACCCTCAAGGGAATGCCAACTGTACCCTAATTGTAGGTAAATGTATCTTTTAAGGTACAGAAATGAACTCTGAGGAACATCTCGTACCATTAAGGGGTGCATAATTGTTGTTTATACACTGGCAAACAAACCAAGGCTGTTTTTTTCTCAGTGTAAATTGCTGCCTGGGTCTCAGACATGGTTGCTTGTTGGCTAGCACTTAGACATGGTTGTTTGTTGGCTAGCACTCAGACATTGCAGCTTTTCGGCTAGCTTGCTGCCTGATATGTCCATGTTTGGGGTTTTGAATCGCGCCTCTGTGTAAGCCTAGTTTGTGTGTTCTCCCCATATTGTACGGGTTTCCTTTGGATACTGTCATGCTCTCCAGCCTTGTGCCCACTGCAGCTTGGGATAGGCTCCGACCCCTGTGATTTAGGCCAGCATAAGTGGATATATGATGGAAGGAAGTGGTAGGACAAGCTTTTAACATATAAATCAGTAAAACTGGATACTAAATTAGTAAGGAAAATGAAAAGGTGATTTTCAATAATGGGATTGAAAACCCCCACTGTGGGGGAAAAAGTAAAAAAAAAAAAACAAAACGTTCAAACACCTGTCCCTAAGAACAAGTGGCAAGAGCTCTATTAAAGAGGCATTTTATGAGGAATGCCATTAAGCAGACAGGTGTCGAAAGTAGCAATATGGACACCAGCTTGCATTAATTAAAGCTGCAAAGTGGTAATAAAAGCACACGAGAAAGGGCTGGACCTGAATGAGAGCAGGGGGACGGCAGCCTTGCTGGTCACTGAAGCATTTAAGAAATCTGGTGGGGCAGCACCACCGGTAATGAAATGATCTGAAAGGGAGGGACTTAGATTTGTGCCAGTTGGCATTCAGGTATATCGAGCTAAAATCATGCTAAGTTAGGCGATTAAAGGTGCCCCAGTGACCGTGTGGGCAACTGTAAGGTGGACAGTTTCATCAAAGCCTTCTGATGCGGGCTTGGTTTCCTTTTATTGAAGTGGCTGGGGTCAAGTATCCTTAATCACTCAGCGGTACATCAGCAGTGCTCCTGCAGCGTACGTTCAGTTCCTCGACTGAATGACCAATGGCGGTCTGCCCCCAGCTGCTCTAGGGTAGCAGGTGGGCTGTCTTCATGAAGCACCCGGGGCCCACATGCCTTTTCCAGTCGAAAGGGTTGCTTCCTCATTAGCCACTGGATTAATGGGAACTACCTGGAAGTCACAGGTTAGGTCGAGGGCAATAACGATATGTGCTCTGGGAGAATTGAAGATCTAAACCCCTGCTGGGGTCATCATCTGCCTGCAATGAGTGGCTAATCTCTGACAGCAGTAGTTCTTAGTAGACCTTCGCTGAAACCCAAGCATAGACTATACATGCTATACACAAACAACTATGTACATTATCATTATGAAGATTTCACTTTGACTATTAAAAAAAACCCTAAAACCTGTGAAAGTTAATTAAAACCAAATTGTTTTCTGTATGTTAATGTTTCTGTAGAACATCAAATAAAACATAATAAAGATCAACAAGGATAGGCTTTTTTCAGTCTGGTACCCACCATACCCACTACCTTGTGGCACTCATGGGTGGAGTCAATGGCAGAGGCAATTCAGGTCCAAAGAGTAAAAATCCAGACCCAGTTGAGTTGCCGCCAGTCACAGACTGCTCAACTAGTTGGTTGAAACAAAATCATGGTCTTGATTTTTACTCTTTAGACCTGAATTACCAACCTCTGGTGTATGGTCAGATAGCAAAATCAAATGCCAAGGTCGAGGGAGTGATTTTACTGTGGGGCCCTTGTGCAAGGACCTTAACCCCTATTTGACCCTGCTTTCTTAAAAAGAAATGTAATGCACTTTTTTGGATGAAAGTCCCTGCCAAACAAATAAATAGTAATTTTCTCTGTGCTGGCAATAGAGATGTACCAGTGTGGGCTGTTCTGAGTGTCCTTGAAACAGACTGAAATATTGTTTTGGCTATATGGCATTAGCATAGCTTTCAGTGGAAGACCATTTCACTGTCTCCAAGCAAGGTCAAGCAGCTTTATTACAGTAGGGATAAAGTGTGCACGTGCAGAACAGCTGTGCGGGATGTGACAAGGATGCTGTCCTCTCGCCGCTGGGTGTCTCTGAGACCAAATTAACAGGCACACACATGAAGTGGGAACTGATAATGCTGGGTGCCTTGGCAGAAAATCAACACGAGATGCATTCAAGTCTGGTTTTGCCACTTATTTTCAAATGCATTACGAAAAAGCACGTCTCCATATCATCAAGTCATGAAACCAGCTAATGAAATAAAATAAAATAAAATAAAATACTGCAAACCCGGTGATAATAATTCAAACCTCATAGTGCTTTGCTGTTTCTCCTTTAAATTATCCGTGTAGAAGGCTACTGCAGTGTAAGATTCATCAAGACATTACTTGCTGCATGACATTTTATAAATTTTCTGATGTATATTAAAAAATTCTAAATCAGCCTCTGGGTGCAGGGCTAGAGTACTTATTAAAAACAGAATCTATTTTGTAATATGCATTCTCTTTTAATGGATATCAAAAGAAGGTTTAATATTTGACACTACTGATGTCTGTTGCCTAGTTATGTTTCCATCCAGGTCAGTCTTGGAAATAACCTTTGTTTTTATACCTACACATCCTAAATCAGTGATTCCCAACCCAGTCCTCAGGAAACCCACGTTTTTGCGTCCTCTCAGCTTCCAGCACATCTGTACCAGGTATTCTGTGTTCCTGATTGCCTGGGAGCTGGCAGGGAGCAAAAAAGTGAGAAACACTGCTAAATGACTTACCATGTGCCAGGTCAAAGTGAGCCCGGTACTTCTGTAAAGCAGCACAGGGCCGGCCAATCACAGGGCACTCGCCCATCCCCCGAATCATAGCCTGTATGAAGAAGCACAGAGCAGAGGGCTGAGGGCAGGATGCTGGCCAATCACAGGGCACTCCCTCATACCCCAATCATAGCCTGTATGAAGAAGCACAGGATAGAGGGACGAGGGCAGGATGCCGGCCAATCACAGGGCACTCTCTCATACCCCGAATCATAGCCTCTATGAAGAACACAGAACAGAGGGCTGAGGGCAGGATGCCAGCCAATCACAGGGCACTCTCTCATACCCCGAATCATAGGTTATATGAGAAAGCATAGGACTGAGAGTTGGATGCCAGCCAACAACTAAGACACCTAACTTCATGTTTTACTGCTATAACAAGCCCACCCACTCATACCTTCTCTCCTCACCCAGCCATGTACAGCAGGCAAGTACATGGTCTTTATTCAGACAGAGCAGCGGGTCAGTGCGGGCCTGCTCTGCTCCGCTTCCACGGGCTGGCCCCAGGCTCCATGTTCCCCCATGGCAAGGGCTCACACAAAAATACCCCCTCCTCACCCTTAATAGGAACTGTACATTGAGCATACAGTGTACATTCTCGACTTCCCACATTCCACTGGCCAAACACTAAGCACCCAAAAGGCAACAGTGGCCCTCAAACCACACAGGGTACAGCCTTCAACCAGCACACTGGAGTAATTACCCATATCTCCTCACCATGCGTGAGCATGCCTTCCCACCAGTGCCTCCATCTGTCAGCACCACTTCTGTCAATCAGCGGCAGCGCCCCAGTCCGCAGGCAGAAAGCGTACGTCAGCGGGAGACTCGCTACTCCCACAAACTCAGACACCCCTCAGCCAGATAGCAGGACACACTTCCCCTGATTTTAAGTACAGAGAAGCCCCCAGCTTCAGCAGCTGTGGTGACCCGGTTTTCAGGACCAGCACACTCAGCAGGCCCCTCTGCTTCTGATTGCACCTGACCAACTCCCAGCATGCCCAGCTGACCATAAACCAGCTCGCT
>JAODKN010000114.1:26824728-26842514 GCA_026774425.1 Petrocephalus zakoni
ATAACCATTTATTAAAAATGTTACAAAAAACCACATGCTTTCAAAGGGTGTCCTAATTTTTTCACATGACTGTAGATCGACTAGTAAATTGATAACTTTGCCTTCTGGCTTAGCTCAGTTGTGAATAAGACCCTGAGATATGTAAACTCCTCTGCCTGAGGCAGTAACTGATCCCCAACATGGAGGGGAAATCCACCCTTTTCCAATTCAGAATCATGTCCTCAGAATTGGAGATGCTGATCTTCATCCCGGCCGCTTCACACTTCGCTACAGACTGCTCCAGTGCATGTTGGAGGTCACAGCTGGATGAAGCCAACGGGACCATAGCATCTGCAAAAAGCAAAGACACGATCCTGAGGTCAGCAATGGACCCCCTCCACACCTTGGCTGTGCCTAGATACTCTATCCATAAAACTTATGAACAGAATCGGTGACAAAGAGAGGCGGAGCACCCATGCTCATAGTCATATAGTGATACAATACTGTATGCCTTTCCGAAATCTACTGTACTTCTTCAAGGTCCTCGAAGTACTCCTTTGCCCAGCCAACTATATCTCCAGTTTAGGTCATGAGCACTCCATCCTAGCAGTGACGTCCACGGGCAAAGCCCTTTTTCCCCATCCTGAGTTGATGGCTTGCGAGAATCTGTTCGGCGCCGATCGAAAGTCAATTTCCATGGCCTAACTGAACTCTTGTGAGACCTGAGCTTCTGCGGCTGCCAGATCTGCATTGTGCTTCGCCTGCCAGTACCTTCCGGCTGCTTTGGGAGTCCCGCAAACTCATTGGCTTATTGCAAAAGGTGGTAGATCATTACAAAATACAGGAGTTCTTTCAAAATTTATTACATTTTGTCAAGTTATTTCATGATGTGGTATTACTATACAATGCAGTGTAACAAGCACCCCGTCCAAGGTCCCCAAGAAGGCCGCGTACTCTGAACTGGTGTTCAGTGCATAAATGGTCAGAGCCCATCCCCCGACTTAGGATTGAAGGGAGGCGACCCTCTGGTTCAGATGGGTGCACCTCAATGTACTGGTGCCAAACTGGAGTAAGTAAGTAAACTCACACTCCATAGAGGAATATAGTCCAGCCCCTCTCCAGCAGATTGGTTCTAGAGCCCATGCTGTGTTGAGTAAGGTTGCAATGGTATAAGATTTTCACGGTACGATAACCACCTCAGGATATATCAAGGTTTCATTGTATATTGGAATATGGTATTTAACAATAATAATAATAATAATAATAATTATTATTATTATTATTATTATTATTATCATCATCACCAGTTACAATGACCCTTAAAGGAATGAAAACAAGGGTTATTTTGGTTGAACAAATGCTAATTTATATCTGAAACATTTTTTATGGAATAATGTGTAAAAAGTATCCTTTTTTTGCAAATAAATTAAATGCTGTACATATCGTGTTCAAACAAAAGAAATTAGGAAGAATAAAGGAGTAAGATCTTGAAAAAAGTAATCTCTTTTTAGATAATAGTCAATAAAACATGTTGCTGTTGAGCTAAATATGCATTACTAATTAATCTTATAAAGTATGTCAATGAATCAATTCCTACCAAGCTAAATATACGGTTATAATCCATAACATATCACTATCAAGCTAAATATATATTGATAATCTAATAAAACATGCTACTCGTACTGTCAAGCTGAATGTAAACAACTTTTAAATAGTAATAGGATTATTAAAAAAAAAAACATTTGAATTTTTTTATGTAAATGCTCGCTGAAACTTTTTTTTTTATCATGCTGATTTGGAATGATAGAAATATGGCGCCAATAAATGTAAAACTAATATTTCAGATACAGGATATTTAGCTAATGGTGTTGAAAAACTGGAAACAGATTACCAGAGTTTTGAAATCAAACAAAGAGTGAACTCTTAAAATGGGAAGCAAAGAAAACAGATTTTTTTTTCTAGTTAGTAGAATCATTAACACCAGTTCTCGCTAAAGCAATTAAACGACACTGTCGACAGCAGTACTGTGCAGGTGAGATTCTGTTCGGCTGCATTTCTTTTTCTGAGTAACAGTATCAAGCAGATGAACGTGGTATGGTAACCATAAGTTTTCATACTGAGGTACACGATGAAACTCCCAGCACTGGTTCAGTCTCCTTTCCCCTAGAGATGTTACATTCCATCCAGCCAGGTTCCGTAGCCAGGGATCAGTTTGCCGAGGCCCTCGCCTGTAACTGCCACCCGATCGACAATGCACCAGACCCCCATGCTCCCTCTGTATGGGGAGGGCCCACAAGAAGGTGGACCCATGTAACACTTTTGGGTGTTGCCCAGCTGGGTTCCATGGGTAGAGACCCAGCCACCAGACATTCTCCTGCAATGTCCCCCTCCAAGCCTGGCTCCAGGGCAGGGCTGTGGTGTCCAGAATATGGATGAGGCTACTTGGACCTTGTTCTTTGTCCGGCCGCTCATCTAGTACCAATTTGCACTGGGAATCCCCTTTTGGGGGCAATGGCCCCCAACAACAGAGCTCCTAGGATCACAGAGACACAGAAGCCCCCCCATCATATACTGTGCACGGTTTTCAGCTGTTCCGCGTAGACACCCGTCTCGTGGGACTGCCGAGCACCTGCATCACACCAAGCCCGACTCAAACGGGTCGAGTCCTCAGCACGCACAGCTGGCTTCTATAAAAGGGATACTTCAGGCGTCTGAGAAGAGGGGAGAGGATAGAAGAGGAGTGCCTGTTTTGTAAATATAAAAAAAGCTCAAGTACAACTGGAGCCATTTGCTTTCCCTTTCAGTTGAATGTCTTTCCATGAGTATTTTAATTCCCTTAGTATTTGCCAGTAACAAATGCAAGTTTCTAACCCAGGGACAGGACAGCTGGGTTCAGGCAATACCAAGCACATAATAATGTATGTGGTCCATTATTAAGCACAGACTGGTAATTAAAAGATGACGAAGGTAGTAAAGAGGACCAGCTGTAGGAGAGGGGGGAGACTAGAGGAAAATAGTGTCCTTGAAGCCAACCAGTTGACCCTGTTTATCCAAAACAAGGTAATCAGTCTGCTCAGGGTTACCTGGGCTTCATTAACTCAAGTGTCTGTAGCCACAGACTAGTGATCTGTCTCCATGGTAACACAAGCGCTCACCCAAACTCATTGCTATACATCTTCTGTTTCCCTGCCCAGTCACAAAACGCTATACAAAATATATTGCTGGCATATTCGTTTTTTTCTCCTTCTTTCACTGCATGCGGTGTGGTGGGACATGAGTGCAAATACGCCCAAAAAATGGACATTTCACAAAAGTCAGTCCAGAGAGGCTTGGAGATAATGGAAATTGGGAGTGGTTACAGGAGATGAAGCCAAGATGGGGGAGTCCAGGGTTAGCTGTGAGTAAGGGGGTTCCCAGGGAGGTCTGGGAAGGCAGCCCTGGAATTGGCCTTTGCAGAACACACAGATGCTCCGTGGGAATGAGTGCAGCTGGGGCACTGGGTGAGGCACACAGCGCCAGGCAGTGGAGGCCATCACACTCACTATGTGCAATTCCGGGCCGCATCTCTTAAACGTGTGGGAAGAGACTGGCAAAATGCAAATTCCACAGATATCGAGTGAGAGCTACAGGTATGAAAGCACAGCTACAGAGCTGATAATCGTAATACTCTGTTAGCTGCTATTGCTTCACAATAACGATTTGTGCGTGGAGGTTAATCATTGTTCAGTAAAATGTAATAACTGTAAAATGTGTGCTAGACTGTAGTTTCTGCTTTGTTTGTGGTTTAATTAAAGCTAAATGTTAAAAAGAATGGGAACTCAGATGTAATTAGTTCATATTTGTATTAGTAAAATCAAATTGTGAATGCTATGTTGATCCTAAATATATACCTATTCAGCATATTGTTGCTAGGAATATGATAATATAATGAATATTTCTGGATTATTATGACTTGAAGAGCACAGAGCAATTGTTCCAAGTTGGGAGATAAATATAATGTTTGCAAGTCCATGAGAGTTTTGCCTTCTGCTTTGAGCATGTGGTTTGGGGAGTGTCAGGTCTGTCTCATCCCAGTGATGGCTATGGTAACTCCCCATCACTGAGAGGGGCTCACTCTGACAGGCGCTGACTCTGACGCATGTTTACATGCTCCATTGCTCGCTGCCAGTAACAGCACGTTCGGTGTGGATGGATTGCACGTCAGAGATGCACACCACACCATCAAGCACATCACACTTCAAAATGAATAAGCAAATAAACGCTATGCTTGTATGTTCTTGTGTAAGAGCTTTTACTATGATAATAGGATTATTCATATACCAATAACGGTGTAAAATAGCCCATAGATACAGCAATATTATTATTGTTATTATTATTATTATTAATAATAATAACAATAAGTATTATTATCATAATTGTTGTCACTTTATACACTTCCTCAATATGAATAAAGCACACAGGAAGTTAATGTTCAAATAACATCCTGGAACCCAATATTTTATTCGCTGCAAACCAATGAAAATTTTGGCTGAAATTACAGCTGCATGTCTTCCGTCTTAGTGTGGATGACTAAAGCCCTGAAGCATGAATATGAAGTATTAAACTGCATGAGCAAAGACATATGAACATTTTCATTTTAATTTTATTTTTATAATATGGCTGAAAGTAAATTTCTCTTATGAATTCAGTACATTTATCTGTAAGTGAACAGGAAGGCACAGGAGCCTGAAAATGCCTGCTGCAATAATTCATAAACCCCTGCTGTAATTTTTAATAGTTTTTGGTTTTTAATCAGGCTCACTATTCATTATATAGAGTCTTTGTTTAATCCAGTATATTACTGCGTATAGATACACTTTTGCTAACAAACAGATAGAGAGATAGTGATAAAAGCTACACATCTATCCATCCATCTCCCAACCACTTATTCTGAGCAGGGAAACACACAGCAGGCAATGTAATGCACGTCTTTATAGGAGGAAGCCATACAGAGAGGGAGAGCATGCCATACCCCGGCTCACATACGCTGATACAGGACTCAAATACCCGACCCTGATGGTCTAATGTAATTTATACCACGGCTTTGGTAAACACTACTTTCTTATCGGTCCAGAGATGTCACGTAGGAGCTGATTATTTCCGTGTAACTGCACAGGTACTTCTGCCAGACTAGCAATAGTTCTATATTAATGCGTTTTAATGTTTTATTGAAAGTTAATATAAAAATCTGCGTGACATATTACTCATAAATAAGCAGTCATTCTTATCAGCATAATTTCCCCGGTTTTCAAAATGCAACAGCCTGTCTGTTGACGGTTTTGAGAGTACTGTAACCTAACAGACTTTATGCTATGTGTAACTTGACTTGACATCCTGTCCTTAAGAGCACTGTCACGGATTGGGTCGTGACCATATAGAGGCAACATGTTATGTTTATCAAATGGTAGCAAATTAACATTGTAAACATAAACATATAAGTGGAACCTATGCATTTCCCTGCTAACCTCAGGTTATCCTCCTACTTCATAACCAGCAAGAGGCCCTTTCTGCCTCCTCCCCCGTTCTTGAGAGCTGCTGCCTTTCTGTCCATCCCTGTCATCCCTATGGCTGTGAGCATTCTCCATACTGACTGTGCAGGGAATCCTCTACAGCCAACCTAAACGGGGAGCAGCCATGCCATGCAAGTTTGTTGGGGTTGGAAGTGTGTCGTACACCGACCTCAACAGGAAGGAGATGTGCAATGGCTCCAGCCTCCATAGGTCCGCCCAGATGATTTTCCTTTTGGGAAGGTCCCATTTGGTCCTAGGCTCCTTGAGAAGCTAGCTCCACTGCCCTTGACCTTCGTTCCTCCTCTTCCAGGTTCCATACCATCTCTTGAATCATGGCTCTTCTGTCACTGGTTCCTGCCTTCCCCCACTGTTGGAAATGGGCGGTTCCAAGTCCCTGTCTTCCTGTGCATGGCACTCCAATGATGTCACGTAGCTTCAGCATACTCTCAGCTTGTGCAACAGATGAGTCAGCTGCTCACTTGCTTACTGATCTTGTGATGACACCTGCATGTCTGACTTGTTCATCCTGGGAGTCTCTGTATATCATTACGACTCTGCACTTTGCAACTTTGAATTCCTCCACCACAGATGACAGAGGAAGCTGGAGCTGCCCTGATCTTATATGAAGGCCAACTGCAAGCTTGGAGGGATTCCCAACCACTTTTGGAGGTGCTTATTGATTGTCTTCTCCAATTCTTCAACAGTTTTATGAATAAAACTGAATAAAGTATAGTTTGAAATAGTATATTTTAGGACTGTGGATAGTGGATGTTTGTATTGTGTGTGTGTGTGTGTGTTAATTGTTTGCTGCTTTAATTGCTCCAGGGGGAGGGGCTAAAGTTGATATAAACCCTGTTGAGGCCTTTACTGGGGGAGGAGTGTGCTAACAGTGGGGTTGTATTTGATATCCAGGGTCTGCTAAAATATAGCCTGCCCTGGGTAATTAGTCTTTCTTTTATTTTTATTACTAATACACATTTTTGCACATTTCCTTGGGCTTGAAATAAAAGTTGTTTTTACTTTTGGACCTCCTTTGCCTCTGGCCACTCAGCCATTCGTAACAAACACATTGGAACATAGAGTACAGGGTCCCTTAGGTGTCATGCTAGAGAGAAACTATTATCCCGTTGTAATTCCTGCTCTCAAGTTAGTAATCCAGGCGCTCGAGTTGGTAATTTGTGCACTCAAGTTAGTGTACGGCAAGCTATTGGGACATTTTAAATGTTTTAATGTAAGGTATTATTAATTCCCGATCATGAATTACGACCTCAAGAACATGAAATACTAACTACAGCACACAAATTACTAACTTGAATGTATGGATTACTACAAGATAATACAGAGGCCGGCAAAAAAATGTATACACACTTCAGGAAAAGAAAAACTTTTTTACTTGTATAAATACTAGAAATCCCTGCTTCGAAGTTTGATCAAATTACAATAAACACTGTGTACTGTAGTACGATGTTTTCTCAACAGGTGACGTTACCCTAATGGCTGTAGCATCAACAAGTGACATCTACAACAATGACAAAATGGTGGAGGTTCGATTGAGGATTGACGAAAGTCAGATCTTTTTAAAGTGGTATTTCAAATGTGACAATGTCAACATCCAACGACAATGTGCCCCGCCTCTCCCGCGGAGCGGTCCACTTATCAGCGAAGACGAGCCGCAACTGATCCCAAGTCCTCTTAAGGAGTCCTGCGGTGGTTTGTCCATCTCCAGTCCTAGGTCCCAGCCCGGCAAGGGCGGCTTTCCTGTCTTGGATCGCTACAATGTCCCCGGAGACGCAAGACAGAGCAGGGGTCCTGATCAGAGCCCCTCTCTGCTGGCCTGAGAACCAGGAAGCCCTGGTTCCGCGATTGTCCGCCCAGGACAAGCTTTAGTTTTGTCTACGCCCGCAATTCGGGTTCTCCTCCGCTAATCCCGCTCGGCTTGTACGGCGCTCCTCTTGATTAACGGAGCAGTTGGCTCCGCTGCGTCTGCTATGCTTGAGCGGCTTTGCTTCTGTTCTGTCAATAAAAACCCTAGACAGGATAAAGATCTACTCTGTATCTCCCCTCTTCTGTCCCGTCATGACACAATGGAAGCATGAGTTTGGAACAGAACCTCCAACATGCCTGACAATTTCATGGATTTGTGATGAGTTTGAAACACATGGTACCGTGTGTGATATTATTATTAATATGAATATTTATATTATTAAAACCTGATGTGCTATTTTGTCGCAGGTGAGAGGGAGAGGCAGGAGTTGGAGGTAGAGATATGGAATTGGTGGCCATAAAAAGACAGCTGGGCATTCACACCTTTTCCTGTGACTGAGCCCCTCACGCCTTTTACACCTCACAGTCAGCTCAGGGCTAGACACATATCAGGTGGGTGGTTTACCACATGGAATAATGGGACAGGGGCCAGGTTAGCCTTACCCAAGCCACTAGTGCCATGCACTACATAAGGTCCACTACATATTCCTTAAGGGTCAGATGTCCCAGCAGTCCTAAAGACACATGCACACCTACAGCAACAATCAATTCATCCTGACCAAACTCAGTCCAGTCTCTCACATCCCCCAGGCAGGATTTTTTTTGCATTGGTTCTACTCTGGGTTTTCTAAGTCTTGATCTGAAGGAGCTGAAAGGGGGCCTTGGAGTGATCTTTCGAGCAGTGCAGGCATTGCAACAATGAACATGGAGCACCACATCTTGACTGCAGCCTGCCCAGCAGAACCATTGTCAGGGCTGCTGTAGTGTCCCACTCTAGGTACCCCATGCACAGCGGCAGGAATGTGCTTCCTCTGAGATTTGGGAACCAGTAACTGCCAGAGAACCCAGCTGGGGACTATCCCTTCCCAACGGCGGTAGACGAGGCTATCATGCTCCACCAGACAGGGCCACTGAGAGCAATAAGCATTCATTGTAAGAGGGGCAACATTATGTTATCCTGGCCTCTGTCATTGTCAAAGCCATGCCAACAGTTGTGAAAGCTCTGGATCTGCCTTCTGGGCATGGCAGATCTCATCATATAAGTCGATGGCTGTAATTGTCAGTGCCATGTTGCCGGGAACCATGACTGCTGTGGAGTGTGATGGTTTTGCAACTGGTGTGATGTTGGGAGCTGCTGTCTGCAGGGTCTGAGTCTGACTTGGTGTTCCCTGTACTGGGGCAGTTCCTCTCACCCTAGCTGTTGCACACTGCTCCGCCTGGTGCTGCTCTACCCCTAGGCAGTGGTGGAAAGCCTCTGCCTTGCAGGGCCTGGAAGACAAGGCATCTGTGTTGCCATGGAGCTAGTCTGCCCAGTGCTGGATGCTGAAATGGTGCAGCTGGAATGCCTCGAGCCAGCAGACTACATGTCCCTCAGGCTCCCAGAAGTTGAAGAGTCAGGTAAGTGATACACATAGTCAGTTCTCAGGGTAAACGGAACGCTTGAGAGGTAGGGCCGGAAGTTCTTCAGGCTTGCCACTATTGCCAGGAGCTCCATTTTGAGTGACGAAATAGTTCTTTCCAGCTTTGTTCAGCCAGTGACTCACTCCCCCTCCCCTTGGACTTGGGAGAGGACTGCCCCAATCCCAGTACTGCTGGCATCTGTGTCTAGCAGACACGTTGCTGCCGGGTCAGGGACTGCCAGACCTAGGCAGCAGTAAGTGCAGCCTTCAGGTTCCAGAAGGCTACGTTATAGTCAGCCAATGCATGGGAACAGCAAATTCTTTAAATCCTCGGACAAACTGGAAGTAGTAGGATGCCAAGCCCAGAAAGCTTCTTAGTTGGTTAGTTGACTGGGAGGGCTTGACCATTCCTGAACCATAACCACCTTCTCTGGGTCTATCAATACCCCACTGCCATGGCCCAGGAACATTATTTTCCATTGGAGCAGATGGTACTTGGAGAGATTCAGCTTCAGTTACACCTGCCTTATTGCTGTGAAGACCTCCCACAAGTTGTCCAGCACCTGGTCAAATCTGGCTGCAGGAACCAGCAAACTGCCCAGATATATAGCACATTGGCTCTGGGGAATTCCTGCCAGTAGCCACTCCACAAGATGCCCAAATGTGGCTGGAGCATTACATAGCCCAAAAGGTATCACAGTGAAGTGCCACAGCCCCTGGCCCAGGGTGATTGCAGTGTTTTCCTTTGCATTGGCATCCAGAGCTACCTGCCAATGGCTGCTTCGGAGATCCCACAAGCTAAACCAGCTGGAACTAAGTGTGACATGTGCATCGTCAATCGAAGGCAAGGGGCATGTTTTTGCCTGGGTGATGGCATTCAAACAGCAGTTGTCCACACTGAACTGCCATCTACCATCCTTCTTCCTGACCAGGACAGCTGGAGTAGCTCATGGACTTGCATATGATGCGGCAATTCCAGCTGCTGTCATCTCTCACCCCTTCTCCTCAACTGCTTGCCTCTTTGCACAGATGATGGGGCTGCAGGTGGATGGGGATGGCCTTACTGGTGTCATTTTGGTGCTGGACGAGGACTGTCCATGTATAATCCTCTTTCCTGGCAGCAAAAATGTCTATGTGGCCCTGGAGTAGGTCCCACAGTCTTTTCATTTCTCAGTGCTTCAGCCCATTGCAGCTTCTCTTTCAGAGGGCCTCCACTAACTGACCATTCCTACTATTAGAGTTCCCTTAATCCTCAGCACTTGCATGGTTTGTGGTGCATGCAGAGTCCACTGCCCCCTTCTGGCTGGCCCTGGGCATGGCAGACTGCTAACGGGGTTGTGACAAACTCAAATAGTGTTTCAGTCTCACACCTACAGGGTGGTGAATTTCATTCCCAGGCCTGGCTTTCGCATACACAGAGTTTGCGTGTTATTCCCATGTTTTTTATGGATGCAGCTGGAAATAATGTTGGAATATTCCGCCTTGGTTTGTCATTATATACCATGAGATGGTGTACCCAGGCCTTGTGTCTTGTGCTGCCTACGATTGGCTCTAGGTCTCTACCTCATGATCCTGACCAGAATAAGTAGTTGGAAGATGGATGGATGGATATATTTACTATAGGAAGAATAATGTTTTTTTGGTTTTGCCTGGACTGCAAGTTGTGAGAAGGGGCTGGAAATATTAAATGCCTTCTCTTCATGAGCTCCTGAGTAAGTGTAGTGCTGCCTTTTCATACCAACAGGAAATTACATTTTTTGATCATTTATCAGGGTAACAATTATTTTTTTCTTTCCCTGAATAACTGCATCGACTCCGTTGCATTATTAAGCTGTGTAGCAGTGGGGCCAACATTTTGCTGGAGAAGCAGTTCTGCTCTTTGTGTTGCTCCGAGCTATGGAATATGCATTTTGTGGGCCACAAGCAACGGCCTGATTTATATCGTCTCAAACTATTCGGGATATATAATTCTTCAAAGGTGCATGCCTCTGGAATAAACAGTGGTGTTAATGGACTCACTGGGTACCATATTTGGTTTAGCCTCTATTTACATTTTTTGTTGTTTGTTTGTTTACATTTGTCATTAGCATGAACCAAGAATACAACACAGTTAAAACCATGTATGCATTGAATATTAATATACACATATGATGTTTATCAGCATTAAATCTCAACTTTTTTATGGTGAAGAATGATGACTTAGCTAGAACCCTGCTATGGATGTATTACATCGTTGGTAAGTCAACTCTTTTATTCAAAGGACCCCACAATCATTTCATGCAGTTAGATATTTGATCAGACCAAAATTGATGGGTCTCTCTTCAGATTTAGAGTCCACGCCTTAACCTACCTGTTGCCCCTGTAACGAGAGCAAAAGAGATTTAAATCCAATCTTCTAAAGGCTATTTATTTTTTCCTTTATTTGAAGCCCAGACATCTTGACAGATGTATGTTTCATCTTCCCCTTGCTTTGAGCTCAACCAATTAAGGATACCGAGAAATAACAGATGTACATTTTTCGGTGAACTGACAAGTCTCAGGTGACGATCCTGAGCTAGCGATTCCTTATAAGGTATACCTCAACTGTATTTAAATACATTAGTATTCAGACCTCATATTTTAAAATCAGATAAATGTTACATTATATAACAGTGTGGTAAAGGCAGATGGAGGTTAAATAACCGGGATAGAGCAAAATATGAGCCCTGTGTGCCTGATCTTTGCCTTTAAATCCTCTCCAGCGCCCTCTGGGGGTCCTGGAGAAAGTGTCTAATGAGCTAAGGGCCACAAAATAGAGGCACATGGGGTTGTTCATGTCAGATCAACATCAGAGTACAGTATACCGGGGATATTTACGGTTCCCACTGCTAACAGTTCTACACGATGTGTATTACTAGATACAGTCATGTAACTAAGTTAGGTGTTATTATATTTATGGACATTTAAGAGTTTTTATGAATAATTCCCTGACTTAATTAAATAATTGAATGGCTTAGATGTGCATTAATAGGTACAATCATGGTGGAGATACTGTGTAATTTCTGGAGATAGTTGAATGTGACTTTTCCCGCACGTTATCTTACGATAATTTATTTATGTCCATCCATCCATTTTCTGATCCCATTCAGAGGCATGAGTGCTAGTTTATTTGTTTAGGTGTATTTTAATCAAACAATTTAAACAGTGTCGTTTTAGCTGATCTCAAAGGGTTGCATACAAAATTATAGTTTCATTATGGTGCAATTCAATTATTGAAACAGTATAGCATCCCACTATAAAAGATCATAAATACATTTTAAAAACAGCAAGTTTTAGCTTAATAATTAAATTGATGGTTAGAAAAAAAAGAATATATGGGGACCTCCAGGTTGAAGAGTAAGCAATCTTAGGGTCTCCATCCATGTACAACTTTGGAAGTAAATCTTTACTTAACAAAAGAATAAAAAAAAATGAGTGCTGCATATGAATGAGTCATAACCATAATTAAAGCTGGTGTTATTACGTTTATGGACATTTAAGAGCTGTTATACATAATTAAATGGCGTTAAAAAGTATGAACAGGAAATGAATACTAAAATATACTAACATTCTGTATTTGAAATGAAAAATGCTGTGGACATTATAAAATATTAGTACCATAAACATTCAAGCAAGTTTACAAAACTTAAATTATACATAAGGATAGGAATGTGTTTGGTCACTGCTCACAGAGCAGTGAAATGTCACTTAGCAGCAGCTCACCCAGCTGTACTGCATATGCAATATGCATAGACAAGGACAAAAAATAAAGTCATACATGGATAGATAGAGTAATAACACAATCTACAGAGAAGTACGAGACAAAGCAAATTGGTAACAGACATAAAACAACGTATCAAAGTGAAAAATAGCAAAATGAATTGTGACTGGATATATGGATCCTACTGCACATTGTTGTGGGGGAGGTCCTTCACTTGTAGAGGGGCATGCTTTGGGTCATGGGGCAAAGGAGGGCAGGACAGTCTGGCAGTGTTTGGCAGGGGGTGGGTCTTTGGTGATGCTGAGGGAGAGGGTCTGTGGTAATGCTGAGGGGGCGGGTCTTTGGTGATGCTGAGGGGGCGAGTGATGCCATGGGACAGGTATTTGGTGATGCAGAGGGAGCAGATCACTGGTGATGATGAGGGGGCGGGTATTTGGTGATGCAGAAGTAGCGGGTTTTTGGTGATACTGAGGGGGCCTGTCCTTGGTGATGAGGAGGGGGTGGGCCTTTGGTGATGCCGAGGGAGCGGGTCTTTGTCGATGCTGAGGGAGCAGATCATTGGTGATGTTGAGGGGGTGGGTCTTTGGTGATGCCGAGGGGGTGGGCCTTTGGTGATGCTGAGGGAGTGGGTCTTTGGTGATGTTGTGGGGGCAGGTTTTTGGTGATGATGAGGGGGCGGATCTTTGGTGATGTCGAAGGGGCGGGTCTTTGGTGACACCGAGGGGGCCTGTCCTTGGTGATGCCGAGGGGTTGGGCCTTTGGTGATGCTGAGGGGTTGGGCCTTTGGTGATGCTGAGGGAGCGGGTCCTTGGTGATGTCGAAGGGGCGGGTCTTTGGTGATGCTGAGGGGTTGGGCCTTTGGTGATGCTGAGGGAGCGGGTCCTTGGTGATGTCGAAGGGGCGGGCCTTTGGTGATGCTGAGGGGTTGGGCCTTTGGTGATGCTGAGGGAGCGGGTCCTTGTCCTTCGGCAGTTTCACACCATAGCCAATTTCCCGACCAGTCGCTGCAGGCTTCTAAGCCCAGCAGCAATGCAGCCCGAGTGCCATACTGCACCACAATAGCTTAAAAGGCGCTCTACAGTCTCCTGCCTTATACACTTGGGCACATCTATGCATATTTTAATACTCTGACAATATTCTAGTTTTAAAAGTCAGTAATAAAGATGACTGTACTGTTTCGATAATCATATGGTCCCTGTATGGATTGACACTGTATGGTTTGTTTATCTTTTTAATTATCAAGAACGCTAAGCTGGAGCTTGATTTGACAAAAGGGTGTCATAGATTCATAACATTGTCCATAGTTTTGCTATAACTTAATAACTTTGACCTACTATCACAGTATAAACTTGTACTTGTTTGAAGAATCCTGACCCATATATGAGAGACATTGGTATACCTGTACTGTATATTAGTGGCATAAACATTGGAGTTGGGTACTGGGGTATGAAAATCTCTTTAAAAAAACTAAATAGCATCCCTCAGCTGTCAGGTAAAGGTAATTAACTGAGTGATAATGCATTAATGTATGTATGTGACGCATCACAGGAACAGAATTATTTAAGCAGTATCTCATTGAACGACCCCTCTTGAATATTTTGACTGGAAGTAACCAGTGAATGACAGAGGAGGAGTCTGACTGCTTACAGTCTGGACTGCTTACATTATGTGAGCCAATGCACAACTCAGCATTTCTTCTCAGAAGACATCATATAAGAACAAAAGCAGAGCTGATTAATGTGCAGGGAGGCAGAGCGTTGTGTCTTACTGTGTGTCAGTGCAGCTTTGGCCCGCTACTGTGGGCTTGTGCTTAGCGTCCCGGATGTGCCAGACTGTCAGGTTATGCTGATAACAGCCAAAGTCAGCGATCAATAACAGTTGTCTTTCATACTGACTTCCTATTACTGCACATAAAGTGGAACAAAATACGCTTTTAAACTACAGCATAAAAAGCAACTTAAAATACCCTCTTGAAACTATGTCAAAAAAAGGCAGACATTCCCCCAGTCTTACACATGTTATTACGGGACGTAGTTTTATATAGAGATTTTTATTAAAGTGAAATACTATAGTAAAACTTTATTTTGGTTCTGAGACTTGAAATTAAATCTTATCATGTTATTGAGACATATATCGCACTAATGAATGTAATTAAGAAAACATACATTCATTTGTTTTTCATATAGATCTGAAATTTTTACATGAAGTAGCATGAACAGGAGGAACAGAATGCCTCAGTTTTTAGCTGTAGATTTAGGAACCACTGAGCATCCAGAAATGATTTGTTACAAAAACATCTGATTAAAAAATGGAATAAAGGTTTCGCAGGCCTGAGGGTTTTGCTATACATCTCAATCTTGACTTTTCAAAGGTCAAGATGACCCTTGAGACAGATCAGCAGATAGAATGAAAATGTGTATTCTATCGATTTTTAACTGGTTATCCTAATTCCACGGGCTTTTGTTTGCAGTCGGAGAATAAATGGACTACATGGTATATACTCAAGCTTACAAGGTTTATCCTGTGCCAAAAATATGGATTTATTTTTTTAACGGCAAGTTAAAATTGAGCAAAATTGTCTTGACATAATGAAATGCATCGATTTTAAGATGGGATGCGATCATGGAAACAAATGGGAGCTTAGAACAGCATGGATGGCTTTTCCTCGGATTTGTGCTCCTAGGAAGGATAACATCTAGCTGTTTTATGGAAACATACATGAAATTTCCCGATCTCAGCTGAAGGCTCACACTCAACAGGCACCCTTCCGCCTCTTCTCATCACTGAATGTTGAAACAACAGGGGGGGTTAGATTAATTCATGCATTGCTACAAAGGCGTGGCAAAGTAAGCGCTTGTCAGGAGGTTTAATCAATGGGCCGCTATAGTTCTTGCAGGCAGCTTACCCCAGGGAAGCTGTTACTTCACTTCCGTAGCAGCGCTAAAAATTGATGTTCCCACATCGCAACTGAGCGCTGTTCTTCTTACTTGTTTCTTACCTTAGATATGTAATGGGGCAACAGCTGACAGACCTATACCGTGCTCTCAGATGTACTGTACATTATCGCCCAAGCGCGTTAAGGTCTTTGATAAAACCTGGGTGGAGGGAGGCACAATGTTCTCATGGCTGGTTCATAATCTAAACTTGTGGGCAAATACAGCCGGGCATGTGGACTTAGGCAAGGCTAAGCCCTTTTTTTCTAGGGGTAGGGGGATTATATCATATTCTATTTTCCCCTAACAAATGCTTTTAACACAGGCACAAAACTGCACTTCTAACAGAGACATAATGTGTCGCTTGAGGCAGATGTGTATAAATTCCATTTATCAGACCCCCTTCGGTGAACCCCCCCGTCTCACACGCAGAAGTGTTTACCACTACTCAATCCACACATTTGTGTGGGGCCCCTGGGAACTGAGCCCCCTGCTGGCCACAAACAGTAACAGGATGCTCAGGATGATCAATCCGCATGTTCTGCTAAACAGTTTGCTAGCTACGATCAGATTCACATTTTGATTTCCTCCTTAGCGTCATATGATAATGGCGATGAGACCGTGCATATGTCTATATCAGAAAGTGAATTGTGTCTAACTTTCACAGTTGTTTAATTTTCACGCATTAAAGCCTGTGTAATCGGCTTAGTGACTCAATCACTTCACACATTCCCTACTTGGGATGGCCAGCTGAGAACAAAGAATGTGATTCTACTGGTGATAACAGTGCCGTGTACATGGATTAAAGTTTACTAATTTATAAAGCTAGGTGATCTGAGTGAAGTAATTCTAGCATGAGAGCCTTGACCCTTCAGTTTTGGTATTAAATCAAGTAAATTTACCACAATACCACCTGCGTCATTATGCTTTATTCTATGACAACACCTTCAAACTTATAGGCAGATTTAATTTATTTCATAATAAATGTATTTATTATGCAATATGTACAGGATATATTTAGTTTTATATATTATTTTGTTTTTATTTTCTCTTTCAGCTGAAGGACTCTGAAAATCAATGAGTCCAAGGGGTTATTTTCATTATAAGAATATTAAGAAGAGTTTCCATGAGTGTATTAAGATGTAACTACTTTTCCCCTCATTGCCAGAAGCACAGTGCATTTTGTCTGCCTTTCTTTACACCTTCATAACCTAACGTTAAATGTTCCTCCTCTTGACAAACATGGGGCGGCTGATGAAAGTGAAAATCGGTGTGAAAGCCATCACTGGCACTGGGGTATTAAAATATGCGTAAAGTTTAAAGTGACATGCCAGTTGCTGCCAGTATCTGCAAGGAGGGGTCACGGGAGTTAATTAAAGTTTCATCCCACAAAGCTTCTTATTTGAAGCAAACCTTTGGATTTCATAGCATAAATAGATATTAAACCTTGAACATTGCAGAAAAACACACAGTCACAGATTTTTTAAATATAAATCTGAATTGCCCCTTGTGGAAACTGAAAAAATGGCCACCAAAATGTCCAAATAAATAATTTTTTATCACATTGTGAGGAGGCATTTGGTGCTCACAATGTAATACATACACCCTTGTATGAGCACAGTTATGTCTGCAGCTGTCCAAGCCCTTGCTTACCATATTTAAACCAGAGAACCTCTGATCACAGGCACAATATCCCAGCCACACACTGACCCTGCTCATCCACCTGGCAATGGCTTTCCTTCCAGAGTCTGAGCATACATGTAGGTGGGTAAGGGGGCATGTACTGATACAGCACGTTGCCGCACACCACCAAATGACAAACCACCTTCGTGGATGAGAACCTGGGTGCAGCCATGCAGCGGGTGAAACCTAAGCAACCACACTGTTGAGATGGAGTTGAATAGTGAGAAGTTGTTTCGCAGTGGCTGGAGTGCCAATCCTGCCAGCAACCTCCAAATTTTCCCTGAAGTTGGAGGACCTGCTTGCAGGGCAGGATGTAGGTTAACGTCATACCCAGGATGAAGCAGTTGCAGGTTAAGGGTCTTGCTCAAGAGTAGAGATCGACCGATATATCGATTCACCGATATTTTTACCGATATATAAGGATTTTGCCATAATCGGTTATTGGTTTTGTAATATCGGGTTCACCGATAAACGCCGCCATCTTGTGGGTGTTTTGAGAATTACGCACAGGATCGCCATT
>JAODKN010000114.1:26855086-26875232 GCA_026774425.1 Petrocephalus zakoni
ATCATTAATAAACTTTTATCCAACAACAGCCCTGAAACACGGAAATCACAATTTGCCCACTACAGATTTGTAAGCGATTTCTGCAATAACAAATGGCCCATATTTTTGATTGGAATGTGCCTTTTGACATTGGAAGGTAGCTTGTAATTGGATATGTCAGATGTATTAAAGACCAAAGCAGGATGGAATCATCTCATGGAACTTTTATTGCCTTTATTCTGTTATTGCACGTATGTGAATCGGAAAACATGCAGAATGCAATTCTCGCTTACTCTGAACAGTGCCCGTATGTATTTCAGATAAAAAAAACTATGACTAGGCTATAAATAAAGATGTTTTCTCAACTAAATATTACACAAATACTTCCTTCTCACCAAAAATAAACACTAAACAACAAATATTCATATCCATTTTCCAGCTATAGCATGAGATATGACAGATCAGATGGTCAGTCAGTTTTTAGTGTAAACATACAGAAATTATTTTCTCCTAGAGTCACAGTTATGTTTTTTATTCTTCACATGTTCACTATATGGTCACACTTTTACAAGAAAATATCCTCATTCTGCAGTGGCAGGTTCCTCCATCGTTCCACCTGGTAGAACAGAGCTTCGGAACGCTATAGGGATTTACTGGCCTGGGTTTAATCTCCATCCACGGAAGTACAGACTGTTATTTGGACGATAAGTCATCTCACCTGAAGTTATGGTGTAAATCAGACACTAACTGAGAAGTAAACCTGCAGGACTTCACTTGGTGGAGACTGAAATTGACCAACCTCATCCAAGATGGTCACTATCAACAGATTAGTCTATGACTTGGTTGTAACATGTAACTGTTCATTGCTTAGCGGTGTTATTCATCATCAGCAACATTTTTTGTTTAATTCTTCACATTTCTAAGGATAAATGCCCAATAATTACAATTGTACGGTACTGAAATCTCCAGAACCTAAAAATAAGCTACTTTACATTTAAATATAGTATATCTGACTTTCCATATCACAGCATAGTAGCCTGGAAAAGTAAATAAAATAGCTGTCGTTAATTTCACCTGGCAGAAACAAAAAATATATTTCTCAAAGAATTATGTGCACATTTATCTAAAATAACCATAACAAGATGGTAGTGGCCTTCAAAGGGGAATGCTGGTAATGACTGCGGTTACTGTCCCCTTCCTGTTCCTCTTCACAGATTTATTGTTTACTCCAAGCATATTCGGCCAGGACTTCGGATTATAAGAGCCTGCAAACCGGCTTCCGTTCCCCTGTGGTGGGACCGTGTTTCACAGCCCTTCATATTCATACAGCCCCGGAGGCCCGGCCAGTCAGACTACAAATCCGACACACGTCACACAGCAGGAGTAATGACTGCTCCTCAAGGGGGAACCCGGGGCCTGCCAGTCATTTGTCATTGCACAGTCCCAGCCCCCGTGTGTTTGGACACAGGGCTGGGGGAACAGGAGAGAGGGGAGGCCAAAGCAATGACGCCAGAGCCACAATATAAGTGGGAGCTTCTGGAGAGATAAAAACCAGGACACAGTGTAGGAGAAGAGGCCTAGTGCTTCATATTACTCATTTGCTCAGAAAATCCTCGCAACCATGGAAAGGCAACATACATTGCATTGTGTTTTCGCAGATATACTTATTAAACCAAAAACACAGTGTTCTACTCTAACAAGCAACACGTTGCTAATGTAAAATCAAACATTTTGGACAGCATTCCATCCCTTACGGAAATTCACTATGGTTTCCAATGGTTTTCTGGGTTTTGGGTATGGGTTCTTTACAGTAACCATGGTGTTACTATGGTACAGTACCTCATGGTAACTATGATTACTAAGCTCCTACCCATAGTATTACCATGGTTTACTTATAGCACTTTACGGTAACTGTGGTACTACTATGGTTTACTTATAGCACTGCATGGTAACTGCAGTGAAACCATGATAAAACCATAGTCATAAACTCATGGTTAGACTAAAAAACCATAGTGGTTAATTTTCGTGAGGGATCATGTCACGATAGACAGGGCAACGGACAAGGGAGCAGGCGTGGTGGATTGTATTGTACTTAATGAACAAAGGCGGGGAGGACTCGTGATTGTGAAGGACTAAAAAAGGCTGGTGTCACAGACAGAGGCGAGTCTTGCTATGGACATATCTGTCCGTGTACAGACAGGTTGCGGATGGTGAAGTTCATGTATACCTCATTGCTGTTTAAACAAGAAATAATGAATAAAGACCTATAAATGGCTCCCAAACTTAAACATGCTTGGCCAGCCCTGAATCACAAATGGGTCTTGTAGAGAAGACATGATGGGTTCATTGTGAATCTGCTGTAATACCAAAAGGCCTGTATTTATCCTGATGGTTGCCAGAGTCATGCTTTGGTGTCTTGAGTAAGGCACTTTAACTTGAATTACCCCCGTAAAATATGTGGCTGTATAAATGGATAAAAAATTAAAGTCATGTTGGATGAACTGTTATCTGTGTGATATACTCCCCGGAGCAGAAGCACTCGTGCTTTTGTGGTGTACCTCTTCATCCATTGCGTTGACCTTTGATTGTTTAGCTCAGTCCCTTATGCACAGTTTCTCAACCTGGTCCTCAGGGATTCCCAGATGCTACGCATTTTTGATCCCATCCCTCTCCCTGCCCTTTCTGGGAATAGGTCATCTTTCCAAGACCGCCGTAAGCTCCATCCCCAGGGGGCAGGTGCTCTTGAATTGATCCCTTATCGTTCCATGGAGCAAGGATATTTGAAAAAGCAAACTGGTCATTTGTCTCAAGCACATCCATACATGATTATTCTCTGGACAATTACCGACAACCACGGCTGCCTTTTTCAGGTTTCCATTTTGAAATATGAATTTGCTTCCCGGAAAATAAATCTCTCCCATCTCAATCAGTTGTTGTTCCGTCTGCCTTAAACAATCATTACCAAACCAATTCTTGGAACTGAAATGTTCCATAGATGTTATCAGCCCCAGTCTGCAAATTATATAATGATTTAATCTTCTCTATTTCAGACAGTAACTATTATGGAATGTCTGTACTTTGTGTCGTTTTAAATGCCATTTGAAGAGCTAAAGTCATATCTCAGAACCAAAACTAATCACAAAGTGGATTTTCATCACAGCTCTATCAAAGAAATACCCAGTACCGCTTAGGAGCATGACTGATAAAGGGGAAGGAATTTGGTATATCTATGGTATTAAACCATCATTGTTTGTTCCGTGTGTATAATACATTGCACTAATCAGTTTTCTGAGCATAGTTTCTTTCTTGTTATTCCGAGGGCTGTGCTTAATTTTAGCCATCGCCGATATCAACATGACATATACAAAATATGTGACTGACAGCATGTTTAGTTTACATTTAAATTATGACCAAACATGTCATAAAATGTCCACAATGGTTCACAATAAATAATACATTCACAAAGCAATAAGATGGAATAAATCAGACACCGCATTCAGGGATTTGAGATGTGCATAAGGATTTACTCTGATTATAGAAGCAGTATATATACTGTCAGCGTGAACTCTGATTGGTCAGTGGACTTGCTCGCGTGCCATGTCACAGGTGGCATTGCAGTCACACTGCAGGCAAGGTGCATAGTATCTTGGAGGACTGATACCAGTTGAGACTGGGACAGATTGTGGCCATTCTCTTCACCGGCAGCCGGCCAGCAGGTGTGTCTATGACCAAAGTGTGGCTGGTTCAGGTGGCACGAGGGCTATTCAGCAAATGCCCAGTTCTAAAAATGGATTAAACCTGAAGCTCTGCATCTGGATGAAAGGCATCTGTTAAGCAAATAATGGAAGTTTCCCCAGATATGAAGACTAATAAAATTTATGAAAAGGGATGAAATGACCTCACAGACAGTAGCTCTTTGGATTTGTGTCTTTTTTAGTAAAATCCATTAAGGGGTGACAGTATGTGTATCAGGCTTATAAGCTGGCGGGTCGCCCTGCTGTAACATGTTGCTTAAGTGAGGTTACATATAATGCAGTTTTATCCCTTTTTGGGTTAGTTCAGCTGCACAACGAATGATACTATACTTTTAAAAAAATATCATTAAAATGTAAGCAATAATATATGAAAGAACATGGGTTGTAGGATTAATAGGATGCTAAGGTAACGTTGACTCTGTAAATTTCCCTTTCTGGGGAGAATGTAGACAGTGCAAATCGGGATGGAAAAAATGTATTTACGATGCATACAGGTCACCAATTCTCAGTACTGGTGCAGCAGTGTTGTTCAGAATTAACATTTCATGTGGAATGTGGTCTGAGCCAGCAGGAAGTGCAGAAATTAAGGGTGTTTGGTGATCCGCTGCCTTCCCCTGGTGATTGATTACCAGCACGTGCCAATAAATGGCTGGATTAATGAAACCCAGCTGGCTGAGGCCCATCTGAGGTAAATAAGATTAGCTTGGGGGCGCTGAGTGTGACGATGGCAATCAGAGTGAGTAAGGCCCAGGTGTGACGTCCTTTTGTGTGGTCCGCTTTTCACCCAGCCGTTGGTTTAGGCTTTGGGGTTTCATCTCCATTGTCAGCAATTGATCTTTTTTCACCCAAGATATTTTTGGGACACTGATTTGGTTCAATGGAAAGGCAAGAAATCAAAATAAGAAATCCTGGGTAACAATCCTGGGTAACAAAAGTAAATGCATAAGTATTAGGCAGTTGGCAATGCATACAGTACTGTGCAAAAGTCTTAGGCAGTCAAAGAAAGTATTTCAGACTATCTGGGTAGTAAGTGTATATTTTATTTTACATTATATACAAAGAAACAATACCACATAAAAAAATTGAATAATTCCTTCTGCCCTCTAAAAAGTTAGTGATACACTGTATGGCCAAAAGTATTGGGACACCTGACCATTACTCCTACAGGAACTTTTATTATATTGCCTTCTAAATTCATAGGCATCAATACTGAGCTGGTCCCCCCTTTGTAGCTATAACAGCTGACACTCTTCTGGGACGGCTTTCCACAAAATTTTGGAGTGTGTTTGTGGGATTCTTTGCCCATTCATCTAGAAGTGCATTTGTGCTGGGGTTAATGCCAGAAGAAGTTTGGAATTGTGAAGAGTGATTAATTGTCATTGTTGGTGGTGGAAAAGTGGTATGAGGTTCTGGTTATAGACTAAGAGGTTGCCGGTTGAAATCCCATCTATCACCAGTGAATGGTAGGAATGGGAGATTGTAATTTCCTGTGATTGGGTAATGTAAGTCACTCTGCATAAGGGTGTCAACTAAATGTAAGTGATGACACCCCACACAGTGCACAACAATGAAATGTGTCCTCTGCATTTAACCCATGTGACACAGTAGTGGGTAGCTACTTAAGTGTCCAGAGAGCAGTGCTTTTGGACAGGACCTTGCTCGAGGTACCTCTTTCGATTACACGGTTGCATCCATAACTACACCACCTGCCTGTCTGTGCAGTTATTGAGTCAACAGAGCATGGTGACTTATACACACTATGCGCCTCAGCACTCAGTGACCTCACTCTGTTACTTTACATGGTCTGCCTGAATTTCTGTTGTTCCTAAATCCTTCCACTTTGCAATAATACCACTTACAGTTGACCGTGGAATATCTAGCGGGGAAGAAATGTCACAAACTTATTGCAAAGGTGTCATCCTGCGACAGAACCACACTTCAGTTCAAGTTAATTTATTTTTATATAGCGCCTTTCACAACAGAGTTGCCCCCAAGGCCTTCATTAAGGCCTTGTCCACACGTCCACTGTTCCTCCTCTATTATTAAAAAACACCACATGAAAATGTTGAACCACGCTGTCAAGAGCAGGCCAAACAACAAGTAGGGCTATAACTCTAACAGTATAGCCATGTTGGCCAACCAGAAGCCTTATTACCAGTTCTGCTTGGCTAAAAACAGCAAACGCCCCACACTGACATCAAAAAAAGTAGATAACGGCGCACACTGTGATGTTACAAGCCAAAAACTCGTTTTCCCTGACTATGTTTTCCCTGTCTACACATGGATGTTGAAAATTTGCATAAAAGTTGCAGAAAATCTTCATCCTGGACAGAGTTTTACAAAAACTCAGTTTTCAGTGACCAATCAAGGAAACGAACCAGTCAAAGCACAAAAAGAACTGAACTATTTAGCCAAGCACAGGAGCCTTTAAGGTTTAAAGTAGTTTGTAAAACCTGAAGTAGCTCAAAGCGTCCGGGATGGCATGGATTATCTGGTCACCCTACTGAAACACCATCCACGTGTGGACGAAAGGCCTAAATGCATAGAAAAAGCTATGTTTCTTTTAAAAAAAAAACCCATGTAAGTGTAGACAAGGAATAAAAGAGTAACATAAACTGAGAAATGACATAAAGAAAGCCAGATGCCAACGGAAATGCACCTTTATACACGAACGACCCATTCTTCCACAAATCACCTGTGGCAATGGGTCTGAATGAAACACCTCAATTTAGTGATTAAGAGGTGTGTCCCAATACTTTTGTCCATATAGCGTAACCTGACGAACAAGCCTCAGTTCCCAAGCCTCTCCTCAGGGTCACACCAACCAGTCCATCTCATTAAACTTCACCACCAACTCACTTGATTAATTAACTTAATTAGTTTAGTAATTTGATGAGATATTAATCAGTCAAACATGGTATGGCAGTGGTTGATTAAAAAAATTTGTATATCGAATGGTTTCCCCAACTAATAGCCTTGCACCAAAATGAACATCATTCAAACATAACTCTCTTTGACTGCCTAAGACTTTTGCACATTAAGTACATTAAAATGGATTCTAAAATTAGTGTTTTATAGTTCTTGTCACATGATTGGACACAATTTCTCTTACATAAAAGAGATATGTAACAATATAATGTGTTGAAATCAGGCTGATTACCAGCATAAAGGCAGAAAATTCATCTAGGCTTATATATCTCGCTGAGGGCTAGAGGACAGGAGACATGATGGGTGTATTTACGGTGCTGGGTGGGGGTATGAGCTCAGTGATGTCTGCAGAGCAAACAAAATAACACATTTGTAGCACAACAACTACAAGCTGCAGGCCAATCAATGGCTATTTTTTGTGAGTAGAGGTTTGGCAGAAGCACACTTTGGGCTGATGCTACTGCAGGAACCAGTGGCAGAGGGTGATTTTTCAAATGGGGGAAATATAGTATCAGCATTGGCAGTATGACCAAAAAGGTCTTTTTTATTTTAGCCAATCAGCTACTTATATGTAAAATCTGCTGCCCTTTCTTTTCGTAAGAAATAATCTAGCACCCCATCATACCAGCATGGTTCCTTCTCAAGTGGTTTGACCACTTTGAACGTGCAAAAAACTTAGTTACTGAACTAACTACAGAAGTAGTCTACTGCAAGTTACTGAACTTTCACTGAAAATTGAGCAAGCAATCAGATTCGAAAACTCATTGATAACGATTTTATTTACAGTATTTACGAATGCTGATGGTGAAAGATGACATACAAAATGAAAAACTGTCACTTCGGATTGCAACAAAATGTATCTGTGCACCAGCATGCAACAGAGTGAATGAATACTACAAGCCAACATCTCTGACCGCATGTGAAACTTGTCAGTTGTGAGCATGAATGTTATTGGTAGTTTATCTTGTCTTGTTGAGACGTCCCCCAATCAACATGCAGAGAAGCCTGGCTTCCAGGCAGGTCTAAAATATATGACTGCAAGTCTGTCTAATCAACGTTGCCTACACAAGAACTATGTTTGAAGCTGTCATAGACTCTGAGTGAATCATGGCATCCGGGCCGAAAACACAGACTCTAAGCATATTGACTAATAAGCTTTTATTTGTTCTACATTTAGACTAATTGTAAAAGAATCTTCTATAGACTTCCAGTGAAGCACTATATCACTGGGTGTCCATGACTTTTATTTATCCTGGCTTCCAAGGAAAAATTTGTGTCGCTATTGATAAAAGTAACTTCTGTGAAACAATCAGCGCTTTGGTTCAAATAGTAAGATAGATTACACTTTTAATCACAAATAAAATGAACTTCCATTAATACATTGAATTCTTTTGGTAATTTCAAGGGGGTGCCCGTGTAGCCTTAGAGCAATCACATGTGATACAAACCAATACATCAAACTTAAATATCAATGAATAAAATGCAAGAGAGACCTGGAGAGATGAACAGGAATGGTCACCTGAATTCACTCTCCTGAGCTGGACAGTGACTCCCACTGGCTGGGCTCCAGCAGGCCCACCAATAGGTCTGGGGGGGAGGGGGGGGTTCCAGACCAGACACCTGTCTTTCTGTATAAGCTTTATTAACTTAGTTTTATCAGGCTACTCAAATATTGTACCAGAAGCAAAAACGAACAATGTTTAGTACATTTTGATTTCTCTTTTTAAGGAGGTTATCATTATCACATAAATAGGACTATGTGAAATAAATACTGCCCCCCAATCTTCATAGAGAAAATATTTTGTGCCAAGATGACATCCAATACCTGCCATTTGTTCTTCCACTGGTCAGGCCCATGAATAAACTTACAATAAACAAGGCCGGCTTCCGCCTCCCGCTCCTGAACATACTGTACCCTACTTCCTCCTGTCTAAATGAAGAGAGAGAAAATTTCTCCTGACCTTAACTCAAGTTCTACTTGCAATACATATGTTTGTGCAGTTATGTGCCCAAGTCAGTCTAATATTCCCCTTCCATTTTTTTGTAACCGATTGTAGCTAAAGCTCTACTTCCCATTAGGAAATATGGCCCCACTTGATAGAGAAAGACATTATTCTGCTCTTATACCCTGGGGTGAGTGGCTGGCATTTATCAAAGTGCCAAAGCCGGAGCAGCCTTTGGCATTAGTTGCTCTACACAGTGTCTGTCACAGGCGAGAGCTGCTGATTTCAGAGAACATGCCAGGAACCCCGGAAAGTCCCTGAAAGCGGGCTTCTGTCAAGCACTGTAAACACCATGTAGCACTGACACTGTGTAAGTGTCCTGAATGTATTACGAATCCGCAGCATAACATCCATACGTCTTAGAGGGATAGCTGTAGACTGTTTATTCTCAGTCGCTGTGCACAAGTTCTTTGGTGTGATAGGGCATGTTGTTTATGGGGGAATGGAGACAGTTGTTGATTTCTTTTTATTATATTCATGAAATCGAAAAAAAAGGCATGTGAAAGACATTTTTCATTTTAAAGAAAATTTGTTGCTTGCTAAACATCATGCATGAAGATTTTTGTATGCTTGCAAACAAGTGACCCCCTTCAGCAACTGTTGTCAGTTTCTCCAGTATAATTACAGGTTGGAAGTTGCTGATTATATTTGTTTAAAGCTATGTAATATTAAAACTCTTTATAATGCCTATTCCGCATTTGAAGAATCAGAACATTCGGAGGTTCCTGACTCAGTGTGGCTGACCCACTGGCCTGAGTAAAATGACGCACTTGTTTGCTTCTGAAGTATTTAAACACATTAAAAAGATTAAATTCTTATCACGGTCATGTATAATAACAAAAGTTCTGGTTGTCTTTGAAAATTCAAAGGGCACAAACACTATTGTTGACCCCAGCATATGAAAGGGAAAAAGTAAATCATAATCTCAAAGACGCACAGCAGTATAATAAGCAACTGTTCCAGTGAAAGAAAATTAAATTAAATTTTGAAAAAGCATGGAACGTGGAGTCTTGGGAGGGGAGGGGGGGGGGGCTACTCTGTAAGTAAACTGATCTTTGTTTACACTCAGGAAGTTGAATTATGGGGAGGACAAAGGATAACAAAGAGAGAAGCTAATTTGGCCCTATACATATGCTAAATAAAATGTCTCCTTGGAAGTAAGTCAGGTGGGTAAGGGGGCATGCGCTGATACAGCACGTTGCCGCACACCACAAACCACCTCTGGGATGCGAACCTGGGTGCAGCCATGCAGCAGGTGATACCTCAGCACCACACTGGTTCAAATGGAGTGGGACAATGCGAAGTTTTCCCCATTGGAGTGCCAGTCCACTCCTGGCATTCATGGGACTTGAACCAGCAACCTTCCAATTGCCGGCACAGATCCCTAGCTTCTGAGCTTATAAGTAGATGCGTTAGAAGTTATTTTAACTACATCACTGTCTGAAAATAATAATAATAATACCTTGGCAGGACCATGACCTTAGCACACCTTAATGATATACAGAGCTATGCGATCTGCTGCTTGTGGAGCTGCTAAGGTCTCCCTTGGGAAAACAGGTGCACCGGAGGGGGGCCAGATAAACTATGACCTGCACTCTAATGTGGGGGAACTGAACAAGGCATCTTCACTGGTCCACAATTCACAGTCGTAGTCTAATATCCAGCAAGCCTGGGTCAGAGTCAGGAAGGTCAAGGGAGATTGAGGCAAAATACGAACACAAGCAAAGACTGTGGTCAAACAGAGGCAAGGCAAACAAAGTATAGTAATCATCACCATCATCATCATCATCATCATCATCATCATCATCCAAATCGGTTCATTTGAACAAATGTGCTTCCATTTTCATTCTTGCTCAATTCTTGCTCTAAAATTTTATTTAGTAAAATAGGCTCTTTCTAAGGGGTTGGAGTTCTTACAGGGCATGGGGAGAATCATTATTTAAATTGCAGACTGTGTGGCTTAGATGGTTACCTGTGTGTTTTAATTGATGTATTCCTAAGCAATATTCTTCCATCTATCTTACATTAGTCAGGGTCACGTGTAGCTAGTCCCAGGCAGCATGGGCCATGAGGCTGGGATACTGGATGGATGGGATTCCAGTCCTTTGCTGGACACATACACTCACACTGAATGTAATTCAGAGACAGCTCTTAGCCAAACTGCATGCCATTGGACTGCAGGAGGGGACCAGCAAGGCACGGGGAGAACGTGCAAAGCGGAGATGAGTGATTCAAACCCATAATTCTGGAGATGTAGCAAAATCCCCTCAGGAAACGGGGATTCATGTGCAGACCAGACAGGAAACTAAAATGAGAGGCAGAAGTCACAGTCAGGAAGACAAGTGGGAGTCAGAAACCAGAAGGTGGGTCCTGGGGGTGCAGGGCAAGGCAGGCACACGTACAGACATGGGAGGGGCAAGATGGGGATTGGAACACCCACTCACCGGGCTGGGGATCACAAACAGCAACCTACACGGGAGGGGGGTAAGTCACTCAGGGAAAGCAGGGAGAGGGACAGTTTTAGATCTATAGAGTCTAAAACTCCTCATACAGAAGGAACCAGACTGGTTAAATTGGTTCGGAAATAAGTAGACTCCCGACACCAGAGTGAGCCCCAGCTGAATCAGAACTCTGGTGAGGGAGACCAGATTGGGGGATGGCTGAGGGACCAGGACCCACCCTCGCTGGAGATGAGGGGAAATGCTCACTGGTGCCTCTTTGTTAATTAAATGCGACATGAAAGTGTATAGAGTTTGCATGTTCTTTCCAGCTTTTTCCAGCTGCTTCGGCTTTCTCTCTTAGACAAAAGAAATTCCAGTTGGAAGCACAATAATCAGCATTATTGGACAAGTGTTTGGAGGATGGAAGAATGGATCATTTGTGCAATAACACTATGACTAAGAATATTTGGAATGGTGCGATGTAATGGTAATATTGCTTTGTTTGATATTGTCTATATACACACGTGGCATTTTCCCAGTTCGTTCTCAGTTCATGCACCACAGTGCTACTTGGCAGATAGATTAATGCTGCTCGTGATAATCATATGAAACCTGACAGCACTTTGTACTAAGCCTACCTAAAAGATCAAAAACCAGGAACCAGATAAATGTCTGGTTTGCCCAGAGCAGCAATTATTACTCCTTGCTAAGTTCCCAGTAGCACCACTGAACCTTTGACACAGTTTGTCATATCAAGTGTTTCCTTTTTCATAACAACCCGACTATAAAAATTAGTGAATCTCTTTAGATTAACATGTTGTAACAGAGTCTTTTGATAAACATGTATTTTTCTGTTCCTAATGATGAACTACTTGGCAAAGGTGGTCAGTGTTTGTTGAGCTGCTCAGGATTATGTAGAGCAGGGTTTCCTAACCTGGTCCTCTGAGACCCCCAGACAGTCCATGTTTTTGCTCCATCCCAGCTCCCTGCCAGACAGTCCACATTTTTGCTCCCTCCCTCGGGGTCCCCAAGGACCCCGTCGAGAAATGCTGATATAGAACAGTGGTCATTCAGCATTCTAGTGAGGGTCATCGAGTTCCAAGTGGGCATTTGTTTGGATCGCTTTTTGACATAAATCAGTTAATTGATTCAGATCATTACCTTATGATCCCATTTTGCCTATCGCGAGGTATTTTAAGTGCCCATAGCTTGAAAAAACAGCCACATACTTAATTAAGTGAATCCGAATCCATGATTGAACAAAACCAGCACTAGGGGTGGCAACCATTAACGTGAAGGATTGCAGCTCATAACTATTTGGAGTTACGCTCGTAGCTATGTGTCTTTATTTCTGGGCCTGCTTATTTTGGGCCTGTTTAGGTATTATAATGTCTCATACTATACAGACCATGGGTCTATGAATCTATGAATAACGACCTGCATGGAAATGGAAATGCCTGAGCGACTCATCAAAGAGAATCGGACAATGCAGGGGTTCCAGGAATGATTCAGTTTTCCGGTTTCAGGGACAGATGTTTAGGTGAGTAATGGATAACAAAATAACTGCATGCAGATGTTCACTGTTATAGTGGAGATGATTAAAAAAAATGAACAGCACATGTAAAAATGAACACAGAAAACATTGATGCATGCTAACAATTAGAACAAAGGCCATTTGTGACAAAGAAGTACCAATAATTCCAGTCATCCGACTCTCCTACCTAACAAATGACATACCCCCACCCCCAAAAAACGGCGAGGAAAGTTGAAATGTGATTTTGATTAGAACAGCGGCAACGCTGATCAGGTTCTCCTGCTTGCGTCTTTGACCTTTCAGCTCTGCTGCGGAATGAAACGTGGTGATGTGATTGAGCAAAGGTTATCATACACAACCGTGTAATTGGTTTTCCTTGTTAAAAAAAAAAAAAAACACATTCATAGACACCAACCGATATCATTGCATTCACCCCAACTTCTCAGGGTTTAATAAAACTATAAATAACAAATTCAGTAAAAGTCAAACATTTGAGACTTATAACACCATATTTCCAAAAAAAAACAAGATATAACCTTCACCCATTGCAACATGGCCGAAGGCGCTGCTCTCGATGCATCTGAAAAGGTCTCTTGGTTAAACTCCAGTTGAAATTAAACAAGGTTGAAACAGGGCCAGATGTTTGCAGATTCTCCCAGTTGAATCCCTTCAATAATTCAATTTTCATTAATAAATTTATACTTTACATCATATTTCTAAATGGGAACGTAAGCAGTTCATTATGATCGTATCTCTTCCCAGCCCACATCTAATAAACACTGTGTGTCGATTGCCGTCTTCCGCTATTTTTAAATTAAAGGCATTGGTATAAATACTGCTTATTAATAATCCATAATCTGCGGGTACAGGCTGGAATTTAAATCAGTGTACATTATACCCCCAGCGGACAGACTCTGAGATCTATGCCTTCAAAATTAAACAAGGCTCATGTCATGCCTGCCAGTCTTCAGAGACACACTTGCGCAATCTGCCGTTAATTAATAATAACAAGATTTCATGGACAAATATCAGCTTGCTTGTTTATCTGCGGCAGCCAATGGCCTGCTCAAAAATTTCACGGCTCAAGGGCTGCAGCTTGATCACTTTATGGACACAGCACCGTCATTGGCCGAGGCTGCGGTGATGCGTCTCTGGCCACCCCAACCTCATTGGCTGAGGCTGGGGTGATGCGTCACTGACCACCCCAGCCTTGTGTAGAGCTGTGAGATTGCCCTTATTACTGCTCTGTTCAGAAACCTTCCACGAAATTCCCTGGGAGGGCTTTGCTTGTAATGCGTTTGCTTGTTTGCGCATGTCTCTGGTGACCCAGAGCAATGGCGTCCCTGGGAATCGCTGCTCTGCTGATTTTCCGGTAATACTTGGAATTTATACAAGAGGCTCCAAAGAGCACCTCACGCTGCCCGTGCCTCCCAAGACAGCTGATATTATATCGTGTCCTTCTTATCGTTCATTTTTAGTACTTTAGAAGAAAGTGCAAATAAACATTTTTTAATAGATAAATGTAAAATTTCAGCATTAATAACTGAGTCGTAATGCATATCACACTGGCTTGGGGAGACCGCACGTTCTTCCGGTGATGCAGCAAACTGAAAAACATACAAATAGGTGAATTTGTGGTTGCATGATGTCTTGATGATATTGATGATGCCATGACTTCTCCAAGAGGGCTCCAAATCCTACACAGGGTTGGGGGGGGTGGTGGTTATAGAAAGCAATATGGTATGGGGCATTAGGCAGAGGTACGATCTGCTCCAGGTGGCAGTCCATTCCAGGGCAACTTAGGGAGGCCAGTTGGCCTGACAATGCATATTTGAATTGCTTTTATATGCTTAAATGTAATTAATTGAACTTGGAAAAGAAGAAATGTTTGGCACTATACACAAACTCACTAACACCATCCAGGCAATTTATGATGTGTACTCTAGGAAATTGTATACCAGACCCTGGGACATTTTTCTTATTGAAAAAAGAATGCTTTGCAGAATGAATCTGTATTGTGGAGCTTATACTGCTTTTTAAATCCTGCAGCTGTAGATCTAAGTATCTAATCTAACTAACTTCTGTGAGATAACATCACTGAACAATTGATTTAGAAAGTATATATATTTCTTCTTCTTCTTTTAAATGAATTTCTAGATGAAGTCTTTGCCGTGACAACAGATTCTTCAAAGAAGGCATTTTATGTGCAAAGTTACTTCCCCAAGTGTGTGTTCAGGAAAACACACGTCAGGAGAATAATAGGGGGAGATTTTCAAAGGGATGGTAATAAAATAACCTGCTTGTTAAATCTGGACCTGTCTTTAGCAGATTCTTTCGTTATGGAATCAGTTAGGAAAATGGGGCTTGAAAGTAATGTTGAATTTTTTGTTGTTGAGAACCATGTTTGCCACAAGTATTCTTTGTCTTCTATAATGAATTGGCATCACATATATATACTGTAAATGAAGACAACACTGAACATTAGGTGATGTGGTAAACTGGTAGTCATGAAAATCAAATATAAACATTGTGTAGGCTGACTTTATAGTACAGTATTTTTCCTCCTAACTAAAGCTATGAATTGGTGTGTTGAGCAAAGGAATGTACTGGAAAAGTATTAGAGTAAGAACATGTCAGCCCTGGAGTTTGGGATATAGCTGGTAAAAATGATTGTGTCCATTTTATAAACAGTATCTGGATAAATCTGCATGGAAGTAGACAGACAGGCAGATGATACAAAATCTAGATTTAGATGAAAAATCTAAATCTAGATGTTTAGATGGCTTATAATTTGAAGTTGGTCTCATAAAAAGGCATTAAGATAATCCTGAAATATTTATTACTACAATTTTTTGTTAAAATCTAGCTTTGACGTTAACACGTATGAACTAAACACATTATTTTTCTGAGATGAACGGAGCTTTAATTTTTTGAGTCTCCCAAAATTTATAGGTGGTAATAAAATTTATCAGCTGAGATAAATTTGTTGCTTAAATATCATGAAACTAATTAAGTGTAGCCCGGCGTAGACTTTGAACAATACTCGGGACACTGTAACTGCATTGCTTGTTTGTTTATTTATTTGAGCGCTTTATGAAATTTCATAATGAAGCACACAGTAGTGCCCTGGTATCCGCAGGTGATAAGTTCTAAGACCTTACATGGATGGCCGCAACCGTGGACAACAGTGAACCATCCGTGGACCCCAAAGGTACTTTAACATAATTTTTGTGTACATAAATATGATGCAGGTTAATTGAATATTTACTCACAGTAAAACGTTACCAACATTAAACAGAGTAATAATAACGTATATTATACAATGTAGTACTCTCTTGAATGAAAGGGTTTCTGATATTTTATACTTTAGACTAATTCTCAAGAGACGGGTATGGGGACATGTACTGGGCCAAGGGAGTCATGTATTGGACCGGACTTGGTTGGTGGATTTCACCATGTTACAGCCTGTACTCGCTTGGTGTGCAGATTGAATTTTATGAACCATTTAGTTCTGGAATTTTCCAGTTTTCATTTTTTCTTCAGACTGCAGTAAACCACAGATCACTGAAACCATAGTTAATGAAGCCACAGAAGTCCCACTGCATGATATAGGCCATTAATTAATATTTTTCCTACTGAATGCAGACTGATTGGAGCCCAGTTCATTCTTTTGTTCCTTTCTTAATACTTTCCAAAGATATTAATGTAAATATTTAATGGACCTTCATGCTCTGGGGGCCCTTGGTCCCTGGGCACCGCACGAGGTGGCTGCCCTTCACGGCCAGGCTTGCTCTCATGGAGGAGGTGAGAAGAGAATTTCCAAACGGGGATCGATCAAGGTATATTTAATCTTTAATCTTTAACTATTGAATTAAGGAACATGAAGGCAGTTCCTTGATCAAGCAAATTCCTGCACTCTTTCAGCAATCTTGGCAAACATAGCACTTAACATGCATTTTACAGCGAATGACAGGTCATTTCACCAATGAAACACTTCAGTTATATTCCATGTTTTTTTTTCCAAAACGTCAGTTACAACTGTAGGCTTAACTGTGTTTTCTTCCTACCTTATTTGTCAATAATTAATAATAATAGTCTTGTGTTTAAACTGGCTTTATATGATTAATTGGTGTAATACAATACGTATTATTCAACCACATAATTTAATATAAAAACATGTTAGGGTAGAATAAAAACAAGAACAATACTGGGAGTATTTAAAAATAAATATGTAATGAGACAGCTATGGGCAATTTAAGCATCACAGCATTAAGTTTTAGTGCCAGTGTTGTTGGTCACACTATTGATTCAACATCTATAGAATTAAAAAGCACAAATTAAGCATTTGATTCCTATAGCGATATTAACATTGCAGTCAGTACCATTATCTATGACCGTGAAAATGCTATGTTCATAATCCTTTTATAAGCTAACCCCAAAACGCCATAATTCTCACCTGCATAAAATGTATTATCAAATTGTCCTTTTTAAAATCTGAGGACTTTGTTATTGGTACAATGCCTCCATAAGGATTTTACATCGCTAATGAATTACCGCTTTGATTATTATTAAATGGGCTAACATATCAGCTCTTGGGAAGCCTCGCAGTAAAGTAGTAGCTCATTAAAATCGGAACTTGCGAAAGACTTAAACATTTATGTTGCTCGTAATGTTTTAAGGAAGCCCTCAAGTGCACAGTAGAACCTGAAACATTTTAATATTTGGCATTCCATAAAGTTTAGGTTTTCATTACTGGGGGGCATATGCGTAGCTAGAGCCCTTGGAAGAGCCCCAGGAGCAGCCACTGTGAATGCTAGGGATTTATAGCCCTAATAAGAGAAAGGACATCTATTATAAAATGGTCTGCGATATACAGTACGACACGATAATAAATAAGCCCTGAAAATAAATTAATTAAATTTCCTAATCAATATACTCACATGTCAAATTTATTAGCATTTTATCAGTGCTATAAAAAAATTAAAATATGTGGCACACCCCAATTCCAGTACCGGCATAGAAAGAATGTGTCATATAGGTCTATATGAGTACTTGAACATGTGAGCAGCGCAGAGTTGAGTCATGTTTGGACATGCCTGTCGCAGAGTTTCATGTCAATGCACGCCTTTGCTATTGATGTAGTTGTACTGCCAATGAAAGCAAAGAAGGTGGTCAGTCTTGACTGACTGTGTTTTTAACCTATAGGAAATATAGATAAGTGGTGTGGTTAACGAACTTGCCTAATGATACCTCTGACCACTTTTCTGCTATCATCTGTCTGAATGGACATTTTTATTATATGCATAATAAAACTAATTAATGGATACTGGGACAGAACAGAGCTGAAATTAAAATGCTTTAAATAACAATCAGAGGGCAGCGTCTCGGCTTGATGGGCGGCTCCTCACAAGCGGTAGGGGTTCGGACCCTTTCCCTGCTCTGAGGGTGTGGCCTTTGCCCCTCCCCTCAAGGTTGCCACATTTCCTAGCCCAGACCAGAAGTGTGCAGTTAGGCGAATATGTGTGTCTAAATTGCCTACAGTATATGATTCTCTGTGTGTGTTTGTGTACAGGTCTTTCTATACTTTTGAGGGCCAAAGAGAATCTCACAAACTGCTTGAGACCTCACAAGTATAGCGATCATGGATAATTGACTAGTGAGGTCATTTTTTGGTCCTCACGAAAATCTATGAACACAATCAAAAAAGTAAAAATGCCAAAAGTCTTGTATTTTGTTTGGTTACTTATAGTTAAAGTTTGGGCTGGGTAGGGGTTATGGTTGTCATCTTATTATTTGGGTTTTTCCCATAGAAAATAATGGACGGTCCTCACAAGTATAGGAGTACAAACGCAAGTGTGTGTGTGTGTGTGTGCGTGCACCCCTTCATCATGCCCTCTGCTGATAAAGTCCAATGCTAATGAAACAATTAACAACACAAGACAATACTTTCATTCACATTTCATTAACATTTTCAGTGTGTAAACCAGGAGCAGGTTGTGCTTTGGCTTTAGAAGTGGCTCAGTTGATTTTCTAGCCCTGTTGGGTACTAGCTGTGGAAGTGGGACATCTACTCTCAAAACTACAGGGCAAAGTTCTATCGGCCAAGCTGCTGTCTCATTGCGGTTGTGCAGTAATGTGAAATATCCAGTGTGTCCAATGTGACGCTTATACAAATATGTTTATTCAACAGTTTCCTAAACCAAGCCTCGGCTTGTATTTCCAGAGTAGCTTTATTCCATGTAAGGACCTGGTGTTTCTGCAATGAGAGAAAGTAGGGAGAAAATAATATAAATGATAACATTCGGTGTGTATTCTAAAGGGAAAATGAAGAAGGAAGACATGTACCAGACACTGGGCTACAGTGGGCCCTACATTTCTAACGTACTTGTTCAGAAATAAAAGCTCTTCTATACAATAATTTTGTACAAACATGGTAACTAACCAGCAAACTAATAATACTAAAAATAACGACAAATCTGAAAGAAACCATTAAATTGAAAGCATAATATATACAAATGAAATGAAAATGATCTGGTCAGTTGTAACTGAAATGGTAGCCAGTAATTTACAGTTTCTATAAAAGTGCAGTTTAAGGTGCAAAGAGGCGTGAGGTCTGGAAGGCGAATGTCCTGGGTGGGGTAAAATCAATAAGGTAGCAGTGTACTGTCTGTGTGACTAGATCCTGATGACTATCCTGCCCCATTTATACCACGTCCGTGATCGGACAGCAACACTGCTTAGCCACCTTAGGTATTCCTGTCTGCTGACACTAGCGGCTGGAGGTTGTTTCCCCCCCACCCGTCATTAACAGTAACTTTTGCACATAATTTTACCTGATGCATAATAATCATCAATTAAATGTGCATTAAATCATTCATTCTATTGTACGCACTAAAACCCCAAATCAGAGTCTACAAGTGTTCGGGTGCAGACTTATAATGGACTGTGTGCGATATAAATCAGCCCCCATCTCTGGAGATCTATAAAGCTCCAATATCTTCTGAAGTGTGTCTTTTCTGCTGCTTAATCATGAACACTCAGCCATGCGTGTGGACAAAAGGAGAGCATTAGAACAACAGAGGCTTGGCCAGTAACTTCCTGCGAAATCCCCTGGAATTTCGTTTTGGCAGAATCCCACAGGCTTCTCAAAAACCAGGCTACTGTGAAAGAGACATTGGGCTTTTTGTGCCAAAAACATGAACTTGAAAGCATCTTTATTATTTAAAGACACAGTATGTTTCCCTGCACAGTAAACCCTGTGAGATATTAACACACAAAAATTCCCAGCAGTCAGACCACTTAGATTCAAATGCTATGATGGACGAAGCCACCAGCAGGGAGGAGGGAGAATGAAGAGCAGAGAGGTCGAGCGAGCTGGGTGACCGTAGGTCGTAGACGTAGGAAAGGGCGTACACACCTTACAGAGGCGGCACCACCTGAAGTGACTGTGTCTAACAGGTTTCAGGTGCTTCCAGCTTTAGAGCCGGAAGGGACTGGGGAGGCAGG
>JAODKN010000114.1:26886219-26898416 GCA_026774425.1 Petrocephalus zakoni
CCCCCAAGCTTATGAGCTTATGTGTCTCACATAGACTGCAAGATGGGATAGACAAGGATACAGGGATAAGTAGAATAACAGTATTCTAAATTTACCGTACTAATTACAGAGAAGCACATTCTGAGTGATAGACAAATTTGTCCTGTATGTTCAGAAACTTTCTATTTTACCTTATGGTTCCCACAAACTCTGCCTTCTGCTGCCACTCCAAGTTGGTAGGACATGTCACTGCAACACATTATGATGTTATATCTAACACCATTTTTCGATTCTTCTCAGGTGCTCCTCCAATGCTTTCCAGCATAGATTTTCGATGTAAATTACATGCTGTCGAAATATTAATGCAATTTCTTGCAGGCTTGTTTGGCATGTGTTGCCCCAAAGGCATAGCGTGCTTAGAATAAAACAAAACATTTGTCGATTGTAACAAGAGGGCCAGCATTATACATTACAAGCAGGTTCTCCTTGTACTAACCCCACAAATCTCTGATTGCAGCCGGCTAGCCTGTTTCACATTCAGCAGGTCTTGTATTAGAATTACCAAAAGGCATCATCCCAAATCTGATGTGAAACGAGTAGCGTTTTGCTGAGAATTCCTCTTTCACTCTTTACACAAACTGGCACTTGAAGATAATCCTGTCCAATATCTTATTTAGTACTTGATGTATAAAGAATTCAAATGCTGATAGTAAAAAAATGAATGAATGTTATTTTTTTGCTTGCATATTGTTAAAGAGAGAGAGACACACACACACACACACACATATATGTATATATTCAGGCTCCCCTTCAACAAGCAACAGAACTGGCTGTAACTGCAAATCTTGTACACACTCTTCAATCACGCTGGAAGTGTGGCTTTCTGCAGTTCTACTGTCGATTCCACGTCGTCTCTTCCTTTTGGTGCTACGCCCTTGTTTACATTTCGTGGGAGATT
Organism: Petrocephalus zakoni; assembly: GCA_026774425.1. Lineage (NCBI taxonomy): Eukaryota > Metazoa > Chordata > Actinopteri > Osteoglossiformes > Mormyridae > Petrocephalus > Petrocephalus zakoni. The sequence goes on from JAODKN010000114.1 coordinate 26,887,157, forward strand.
CCTCGTCCCAGCGATCATCAGAAGAAAATGCCCAGTCAGGATAATCAAGATTATAAATGTCCCCTCCATCATAATGGCTTCTTCTCCTCTCTGCCGCTATTACCTTCCAAATCTTTGGATAACACTTCATTGACTGTTAATCTTCTGGAGCTCATTTCTCTACTGCCTATCATTATCTATCATGCGGATGCATTAATGAGCAAATGAAATGCAGGGGAAACTAGGAAACACAGAAATACTAGTAAGGGAATGTAAAATCAGCCCCCAAAACAAACTGCTGGGTTCCTGTTCTTAACTGCTGCACTACTGATTCAATCTTTAACTGTGCAGACATGGGCGTTTCTCTCGATATGTAATGTGGATTTGCAATGACTCTTTTCCAGATTATTCTATGGCCTGTGGTTCCCTCTCGATACAAGCTGCATCCACCTGCTGAGACAATCAATATTAGCAACATAAATCAACTGGTGCTGGAAGAAAATTACACAATGTCAACACAATTTTACACAAAGTTACACAATTTGTTTTACACAATGTGTTACTCCACCCTGATTTGGGATGTTGCAGGGCCAACGTGTTGAATGTAGTGACATTTTTTCCCATGTGTAGAAAATGTATTGCTGAAGATGGTTTTACATAAATTTGATTTGGAATGTGGCTTGTATCATATAAGAACATAATAAGAAAACAAAAGTTAACTACATGAACTCTAAACTTATTTCTATAAAATGCATAATTCAAAAGATATTAACTGCTCCAAGAGTTTGACTTTCCCCCTAAAATTACTGAACGTTGAGAACCACTGTATAATATAACATAGTGTTATAAATTGCTGACATTTCTCAGAAATATGAAGCATATAATTTTGTAAATTTATTTGGTACAATTAATTTTAGAACTGAACAGTTTATGTGGAGACACAGTAAAAAATCACTTTACTACATTGGCAAGATAATTCATTTTCTCTCCACTGCTGATCTTGTCATGACCTCAGGCCAAGAAATCCAGCAGTAGTATCGCCGTGTTCTCTGCTCAAAGACCCAGCAGGGGCACTGTTTCTCAACCAAGCTCTTGGGGACCTATAGACAGCCCACATGTGCTGGGAGCCAGGACAGATGGAAAATGTGGACTGTCTGGTGACCCCAAGGACTGGGTTAAGACCCGCTGACCAAGAGGGAAATAGGAAGAGCTCTAGTGTTATTTACAGGATAGCATGTAATTTATACCCCCCCCCAAAATCATCCAACCGCATTTTATTAATTGTCAAAAGGGTTAATCAATTTATTAAATTATTCGATTAGTAGCAGAAGTAGTAGTCGACATGCACATAGGTTAACTAATGTCTTTAAACTGTCCATAGTGTATGATGGACTGGCATCCCACCCAGGATCTTGTACCCTGTGCCATATGCTGCCAGGAACAGGCTCTAGGATGGAAGATGAATGAATTTACTGACCTTTGAGGTTTCACATAACCTGCTCTCACATTTGCCTTTTACAGTTTATTTCAATGTCTGGGGCCTGGAAGAATTGGTTAAAAAGTGAAACATTTTAGAAGGAAGCACAAAGAAATGTTGCGAGCGGGAAGAAATCTTGGTTAAGTACCTTTAAGTGTGTCACCACTGTACACTCGGTTAAGATACTTATGGGTCCTGAATTCCCCTGTAAATACTAAGCTGTATATCTCGGTTCGGAAAAGTCATGCAGCAGCTTTAAGCTCCTACTTAAGCAAACAGGCGAGGAAAGGCGTGTTGATTGGAACTGGAGAATGTCGCCGGGCTGTTTCGAGACCAGCCGTGATTTGTCAGCGTTGTCAGTCATCGACTGCTCCCGAGCCCTCAGGAATGCTGTCAGTGTAGCGCATTAGCATTTCAATAAATCAAACGTTTATGCTTCCGGCAATAGCTCACAACAACAATTGAACTGAATGCGATGTTTTTTGGTGTCCAATTTGCCGCTCGCTAAATGTCAATGGAAGGTTTCTTTCTGTGCCTCTGAAAGTTTGAGGTTATGCCAACAAAGGTTTGAAAATGTGGCCAATGTAGCCGCACCTAGGATGTAATGTTTGCTTCTAATCTCCATCCCGCAGACATTGTGTGTAAGGTCACATTCTGTTTCCAGCTAGCCCAGAGGTAATTATGCTTTTGAAATTCGTATCAAGAGAAAATTTCAGAGGAAGTCTTTTAAGAAAATTGCTACAGGTGTGTTTGGGACAAAAAAAAACAAAACAAAAAAAAAATTAATTACTTGACTTAATTTGATTTTGCTTGCTACAGCAAATGAAACACCTATAGCCAAGAATGTTGTTTGTCACAGTTTAGAGACACTGCAAGCAATCATATAATAATTAATTACATATTTGATTCAACAGAAATTTGCATCATAATATGATATTGATAACCTATAAATAAAAATATAAACTTTATTCTTAAATCACTAAAATAAACTTGTATTGACTTAACAGAGGGAGGATGCAAGAGTTTATTTTTTAATTATTTTTGTATGGTTAAATGTTTGGTCAAATAGTCACAAATATTAATTAAACTTAAATTAAAATTTCCTGGAAAATTTAATACCTGGAAAAACAGCAGACAGACAGACAGATAGAAAGATAGATAGATACATACATACATACATACATACATACATAGATAATGAGACCTCAGAACAAAACAATCCCCACCAGTAGGAAACATCTACTGTTTGCTGTGCAGAAGAAGGCTGAGGTGAACATTCATTCAACAAAAATGCTCATAAACAGCTGAATTTGAGACATGCCACCAATGGGGCTACAGATCATTCTCTGTTACTACTGCCTACAGCCCTGTTTACTGCCTCGTTTGCCAGGAGGAATCGAAATGTTGAGATTGAAATATTTTATCTTCAGGAGCAGCTCACCCCGTTTCACTTGCCAGTCAACTTACACTCTTGAAAGTCCTCACCTCACCTGTTTGTAAAGTGAAGGGTTTCAAGATCATGGTTTGTGAAGCTATCGTTATTTTTCACCAGGTCTGTCATCTGGCTATTACAAGATTTATTTATTTATTGTTTGAAATAACTGAAACCCAACTTCAATGCTTTTAAAGACAAAACACTGGTTAAAACTCAGAGACAGAAAATGTTAGCCTAGAACAGTTAGTGACCCGAAGCCGTCATATTTGTGACCTGAAGCCGTCAGCAGCAGTAGTGGAATTACAATTGTAACCTTGTGCAAAGTACTTAGCAAGAGCTACTGGCGTAAAATGCTACAATATATGATGTACTTGCTAAGAAAATAAGTACTGCAATTATGGTACATGGCATCGCATCTTAGCATAGCATGATAATCAGCACTGAGGAACAGAAACTGCTGGGGTTGCGGTTCATCCAGCTCAGACTCTGATCCTGTGAACAGAAGGTTGCTGGTCTGAATCCTGTGCCTGGCAGACTGATGTCACTGCTTTAACGTTCTGGGGTACCGGCTGACCCTACTCTGTGACCCCAAGCTGGCTCTCACCTGCATTTATATGTCTCATGGGATGGGCAAAAAGATAATTTGCCCATTGGGAGGAATGAAGTATCTCTATTCCATATTTACAGTGCTAATTTCAGAGTCAGTGATCTGAGCTGGCAGATTTGTTTCACCTAGGGTCCAAAACGAGGTTTGCAGCAAACAGAAATCCAATACAGCGCCCACACTTGTTAATTCAGTCATTTAATTACTTTTAACCAATAATTAATGGGTGTCCCGGAGTACATGTTAACAGCTGTTAAAATAGCACATAGCCATGCTGGAAATTTGTTTGATAAATCACCACCTAAGGTGAAAACGGTGACATTCTCACACTAATTAGAAGACACATTTTATGTTGCACCAGTAAATAATATAATAGTCATGGCAGTGTACATCTTATTTTATGTACGTCATGAAACAATAAATGAGTGAGACTGCGCAAAAAGCATTTCTGTTATCTTGACACGTTAACAGACTGAACAATAATCAGAGTGAATATACTGCTTCATCTCATCTCAGGATATTTTATGTTGGCTATCATTCAACTGAAGGTCAGTTGTCTGCCAGTGAACCCGATAAGACCAGCATCTCTATACGACTGGCAGTCAAATGGACCTAACAGACATGCAAGCGTTTCCATGGTGGTGAAATCATTTTCACACTTGCCTGACGTGCTGGTTTTCACACTGACACTTATCTTCAGTACGGTTACAGAAAAATCACGCTTTGGTGTCACGGAAACAAACATCTGAATGAAAGGTGTGCATGGGAGCAGGAAACGGGTCTTACTGTAAGGCAGTTTGCAGGAGATTGGCAGGGAGAGATTACTAACTTTTCAACAGCGTCGTAGCATGGAAGAATCCACAGATGGTCTTTGTTTTTGCTATGAATCCCATTTTAGGGGGTCTTTGTGAGGAATCCAGATCATCACACACAGAAAAACAAACACACACATGTTTGTGTTCATATCTTTGTGGGGACCGCTCATTCATTTCTATGGGAAAAACCCTGATCCTAACTATGACAACCTTAACCACTACCCAGCTCTAACCTTAACCATAACTAACCAAATAAAATGCAAGACTTCTGGCATTTTTAATTGCATTCACTGCATTTTTATAAAATTGAGTTTCCCAAAAAAATGTCCCCACAAGGTCAAAATAACAGGTTTTTATTACAGGGACCAAATTGGACATAGAGAGGGGATTCCACATTGGGTGTGACTAACATGTTGGAGGAGGGCCATGAAGTTCCACATACTGGTAATCTTTGTTGTTACAGTCTTCAGAGTGAGAAAACAGATTTAACACATAGGGTGTGAGAAACAGCAGGTAATAACAGACCTCTTCCCCTTTGTTTTCAGTATTAATACCAAGTAGCATTGCCCTCTGCAGGTCATGTTTGAAACGGCATGACAGTTTTATCTATTCATGTCTATTCATGCATAGCAACACAGAATTTTCCTATGCGTAAGTTAAACTACGCGTAGCACACAGTTTTTTATAAATACTGTAACCTTTCGCCATTTCTAAAACGTCACAATATGGAATAAAAGCTGCAAACTTAAGATTTTGGGTTTCAGCATAGACATGTTCCACCCATGTCTTACATCGGGGTTCCCCAGTTCTGGTCCAAGGCAGCCAGAATCTAACACAGATTTCCCTGCAGAAAAACACCAGCAAAGCCTGATAATCGGCTGAGTAAGATGTGTTTGTGCAGGGAAATCTGCAAACCGCGTTGGATTCTGGCCCTCCGGGAGCAGAATTGGGGAACCCTGCTTAACATGTTTGTTAGGCTCATTCTGGATCACCAAATTTAAAAATTATTAGCAGCACATATACTCCAGCAGATACGTCAAAATTCAGGAACAGGAGAATAAAGTTAACTGGAAATGATGCTATACTGGAGAAGTATAATAATTTTGACTTTGGGGTAAGCCTCCGGGATAGCCTCTGGACCACCCCCCGCGACCCTGAATGGGATGAGCGGTTACAGGAAATGGATGAATGGATGGATGGATGGATGGATGGATGGATGAATGGATGGACTTGGGGTTAATAACATCCCCAGTCCCAACAGATCCTGTCGCTTTAGGCCTGTCTGAAGCTATATATATATGTCAAACACTTTAAGTACTTAGGGATTTAGGGATCAAGCATTTGTATTTGTGTATTTGGCATTGTGAGTGCTATGAAGGACCATAGAGGGAACAGAAAATTGCTCAGCAAATTGTACATCTGCTGACATGCAGTTAATATACATCCAGGTGATGTGATACAAATAAATCAAACCTAAAACTTTAATCAAGGCACTTTTGGCAATGAAAACTACGTAAATAATAGTGTGTTCTGAACGACCTACAGAGGGTATCCACACGGGGTAAGTCCTTTAATGCTATGTGCAAACAAGCAGAAAGTGAGGTCATATACCACAGCGATCATTGAAAAATAAATTAAATCCCAACAAGGGCTCCACATCCCAGTAGGGTTCTGTTGCAGGAAAGACTCGCAATCTTCATCAATTTTTAAGATTTGGGCCAAGGTCAGGAAGCAGAGAATTAATGCTATGAATCTTTAAAATCTCACACATTGCTTCCTGAAGCATTCGGCAGTCTGTCATAAGGAAAGCTTCAGTGACCTGCCTCGAATTGAAGAGAGTGCTGCCAGCTTCTGGCTTTCTGGTGGTCCACTTGCTTTGCTTCCTCCCTCTGGTGACGGGAGATAAACGTTTCACCTGGGGCCGCCGCACTTGCTCGGAGTGACCTGGGGACGCATCCAAAGAGCGATTCGACATCTTCATGCCGGCCCTTAATGATGCTGAACATCTTGGAATTAATGGCTCCTGACAGTGATTTTGGAAGGGCAGTGGCCGAAGAGACTTGCCATCGCCAATTACACCTCTTCATTACTGTTGTCCTACACATCCTCGAGAAACTGCCTGATTCCGCGGGCCAAATGTTTCCTATTAAGGAAGTCGTTATACATTTACGTTAATGCAGGAACAATGAAGAAAATGTGTTTTATTTCCAGGGTCTTGCAATAATATTCAGATAGGGGCAAGACTGCGGGGAAAACAGGGGGGTGGGTCATTTCCATTTGTACAGAAGACTAGAAAACGCTGTTACACAGGCTTTCAGGTCACCCATGAATGAGGTCCTACTCAGGCACAGGCGATACTGGGTAGGAGATACAGCTGGAACAATTATGATCGCTTGCTGACCCTTCCTGAGTGAAAAAGTCTAAGGATAGCTGATCATTCTGAGGGGATGTGAGAAACTTTCAGAGTACAAAAGATGACAGGAATGATCTGCTTCACACCAACAACATGGGGCCCTATTATCAAACCATGGTGTGTCTCAACTACTTAGGAGAACCTGAATGTAGGTATTGAATGGGCTAAGTATGTGGCAAATTATTATTACTCCTACACAGTCACCAACCTTGATCCATATGCAGGTTGTATTTTTTTTGGTATTTTCCTATGAAAAGGTGAAGAATAACACTAATGGTGAGTGTTGTGTGGGACAAAGCAGGAAAAGGCAAAAAAACACCAGCTAGTGCAGAAGGTAGTCAGCCAAATAGCGTATAACTATAAAGACGCACGCTAATATTGTCGGTGACGTGAATGCCTAGCGTGATTACCGTGGCGCCTCTTTGAGCGCCGTGTGGGCATCGCAAACGCAGTTTGCCAGTGTGCCAGGCTCCACGCGGTGAGGTTTTCTTGAAACTGCACCGCAGGCGAAAAGACACAATTGACCTATTGATCGGTATCAGAAGGGTTTGTAAAATCCTTCCACCTGTCCCTCTTTCATCCAATCATTGAGTTGTTTTCTTTTTTCTCCTACCCAGTGAGCCTGGCCGCAGTTTTTGAAGATGGGTCTCTGTGTGCTACATTTGCGTCCCTACCTGAGCGTTTCCGTTTCATTTCCTTCCCTGTCCTGTTATTGCGTTTGTTGCTATGTGGGTTGAACATCCTCTGTCCCACGTATTGCGGCCTACTAAGCTGAGATTTCCTGTCCGGTGCTGCTCTCCCGTGGCTCTGACTGCCGTCCCGACTGAATGGATCCTTATAATGAGTTCCTGTGGCATCCCTGCTATACATGATATAGGTCATAGGCAATGAAATGAAGTATTTTTTTCACTTAAACCTCAGGGCTTTTTCTTTTCCTTGATGCCCAGAAAGCTGGTTTACTGCAGGAAGTGCATTGATTAATTATTCACCCTGACTATGTGATTTTCACATAGTAAAATGAAGTCTACCATTATATTTACTTTGTTACATCAATGTTACTTTCTCCCTAATCCTTGAGATCTTTCTGGAACATCTGAGATTTGAGGCATGTCCAATACACTGTGCCCGAAGTTTAAATTATTTACCGTGATGGAAAACTTTTATGCGGATGCTTTAATGATTTAAAATTTATATAATGCAAATGTGAAATAAATGTGTGGAATTTGCATTATATAAATATTAAAGCTAGCTGTGACATTTTTACATGATTGGGTACTAAATAGATATGCAATCAGTCTTTTGAAGTCTGTTCCTAGGCTGAAGTGACTGAAACTTCATAAAGGTTAAAAACTTCAAAGCATGAAAATAGATATTTTAAAACAAAACTGGCCAAATGTATATACATTTTGCTCTCAAGCCATAATTAAATATGTATTTCTCAAAATCTTGCCTCAATGCAGAAAAAATCTTGAATCATCTGCTTTATAAATAGTTCAGAATTCATCTATAATTTTTGTGTGAGAGAGTTTGGACCTGTGTAATGTAACTTCCTTAAATTATTAAAAATGGGCCAAAAAGAAAATGCCATTTCTGCGCTTTGAAAAATGACTGGGCTTTATATTCAACTATTACTGTTAACCACCTGTCAAAAGCAACCATGTCAAAGATTGTTAATAGCTTATTCTGCTGAGCATGAAAGGAAGAATACTGAGTGAGTTTATTATAAGGACATCACTTCAATGTGCTGAATTTGAAATGACAACAAAGTCTTTCCCACACATGGAAAGCAAGTCTGACTCATACAAAACGCAGAATGAGCACCCCGATCCAGCTGCGACTTCTGAGCCACAGAGAACATTTGAACAATTTAAAATTGGCCATTGTCCCAGACTTGTGGTCTTAGGGATGAATTCAGATGAAGAGCAACACATCATGAATATCACTTTGTTTATTTAGCAGACACTTTTAACCAATGTGACGCACACATTTTTTTTTTTTGAGAGAGCAGAGTCGGACAGTCCCTGATGCCACTGGGGTTAAGGGCCTTACAGTGAATCCACAGCCACGGGACTTAAACCAGCAACCTTCTGTTCGCACCTTCCTCAAAGTGAGCTGCTGTTTTGCCGTGTTTCTTTCTGCTGGATAAGCGTGTCCTCCAATCTCAATAACCGTGTGATCATGATTGCGTCCTCTCTGTGATATATTTGTCTTGATAAGGTAAAAGAGTTTTCAGTGGAGAGCTGTCCTTTCCGATGCATCCCCTGGAATGTGATTATACATTGAAGGGGAACAGTTGTAGAGCCTCTCACATTACCTGTAGTGGGAGCCGGTGATAAGTACATATTACAAATAGATGTTATTAGTACACCGGGGAGCAGGCAACTAACATACAGAACACTTGCAGTGCACTAACATGTACAGCCTTCAAGATATAAATGGCAAGGTATCATGTAGAGGTTTTCATTACATTTGTTTTACATTGCATATATGACATTACATTCATATAATTATATTATATATTATTATATAATATAATAGTTAATTGTGTTTATACAAAACGACAATTGCTTTGTCAACAGGGTCAATTGGAGGGTCAACCAGTCTTTGGATTCATTGGGGGCTAAGGGCCTCGCTCAAGAACCCAATAATGAAATCATTTTGCAGACCCTGAGATTTTAGGCAGCGACCTTATGATCCCAGGTGCAGCATCCTAACCTGTGATTTAGCTACTGTTCATCCCAGTCTACCATTCTGATCCCAGACGGAACATCCTAACCTGTGATTTAGCTACTGTTCATCCCAGTCTACCATTCTGATCCCAGGTGGAACATCCTGACCTGCAATTTAGCTACTGTTCATCCCAGTATACCATTGTGATCCCAGGTGCAACATCCTAACCTGTGATTTAGCTACTGTTCATCCCAGTCTACCATTCTGATCCAAATATGCATTGTACATAAATGAGACTTATATGTCTGACAATAAATTAATTTACTATGCATTTCACATCAATGTAGAACTCATATGTTTGATAAAACATTAATTTTATATGTATTTTACACAAATAAAGGACACATACAGTGCTGTGAAAAAGTATTTTGATTTCTTATGTTGCATGTTTGTCACATTTAAATGTTTCAGATCATTAAACTAATTTAAATATTAGACAAAGATAACCCAAGTAAACACAAAATTCAGTTTTTAAATGATGGTTTTATTAATTAAGGAAAAAATAAAATATATAAACCTACATGGCCCTATGTAAAAAACATGCGAAAACAAGATATTCACAGCACTGTATGACCAATGGCACCTTTAATATGGATTGTACATGAATGTAGGACTTATATGTTTAACAGCACAATAATTTCATATGTATTTTTATGTATAAAGGACATATATGTCTAATGACATATATGTTACAAGTTGAGATGCATTGAATATTTGAGTATTATATCCATCCATCCATCTTCCAACCCGCTTATTCTTCCTGGGTCGCAAGCATATTTGTAAAGCATTTGTGGATTTAAAACCAGTTGAACCAGCATTTGTCTTCCCTCCGTGTTGGTGAAATGGGCTTAATAGTGGGTAACCTCTGCCTCCTGTGAGTCGTGCATGTACATATCAGTCGAAGGATTATACACACAAAAACACAGAAATCTTATTACTTTACATATTTCCATATATGCTATTGCATAGTTTTGATGCCTTTAAAATTTCCACAAAATAGTACAAATAAACTTTTCTATGGGTGGTGTGTCCAACTTCATTGGAAATTTCTGCCAATTGCATTGTAATGTTTGCCTGTACATCTGCAGTAGGAAAGCCTATTATACTGTCTTGACAGTCGGTTAATGCCGCAGTCGGTTAATACAGCCACGACTTGAGGAATTTTGGAACTCAGTGTGGGCTGGGATATCCCTGATCTGTATGCCAGGTCCCATTGGTATGTTCTCACATGAACAGTATGATTTTGTAATGTAGGTAATTCAAGAGCCAATAAAAAACACAATTCTACCAGAATCGCACTTGGCAGAGTAAAATGGCTGGTAAGTCACAAATCATCACTGGAAAAATTATCTCTAAATACCGACTGCCTTCTTATTTGGCCGCACATAATGGCCTCTAACAAAGATAAATATGCCATGATGATGATGCTTATGACATACCTACACACAGGCCTTTTGTTATACCTATGACATGTGTGCGCACATATGTTGTCGCCTACTTACTTCGATTACAAACTTCGATTGTGCACTATATACACTCACCTAAAGGATTATTAGGAACACCAAACTAATACGGTGTTTGCCCCCCTTTCGCCTTCAGAACTGCCTTAATTCTACGTGGCATTGATTCAACAAGGTGCTGAAAGCATTTTTTAGAAATGTTGGCCCATATTGATAGGATAGAATCTTGCAGTTGATGGAGATTCGTCACATCCAGGGCACAAAGCTCCTGTTCCACCACATCCCAAAGATGCTCTATTGGGTTGAGATCTGGTGACTGTGGGGGCCATTTTAGTACAGTGAACTCA
>JAODKN010000114.1:26898516-26913784 GCA_026774425.1 Petrocephalus zakoni
TGATTGGTTGATTAGATAATTGCATTAATGAGAAATTGAACAGGTGTTCCTAATAATCCTTTAGGTGAGTGTATATTGGAATATGCAGGGTAATTCATTTAAGGCAATATGTTGATCTACTCAGCACAAATGCTGAATGTTAGTTGTACATCAAATGTTAAGATGAGGCATCGTGAGTAATGATGATTTACTTGCGGCTACAAATACTGGGAACATTATTTTCATATAGAACTTAAAAAGACAAGAAACAAAAGGACCACAAAGGGTCAAACAAAGGTAGGAAATTAAAACAAGAACTGACAACTACACACGAGGGACATATTAATGCCAAAGTGGTATCAGGAAACGTTGCAACAAACACAATGACCAACTACCTAACTAGTAAGAACAAGCACTTAAATACACAGGGGATTACAAGAGGAGAGCAAGGAACAGGTGCGAGCTGAACCAGCTAACTAAACATTAAGGACTAGTTGCAAAAAGGAACAGTTGTGGAGTAATAACAATCAACAGGTACTAAAAACTTTGAAACATAAACATAGGAGACACGAGGAGTACAAGACAACTACAATACTGAACACCAGCAAGGGAAAACAGGAACTAAGACAAAACCACAAGAACAATACTAAAACACGAGAATGGTTAACATCAGGAGTGCAAAGATACAGTAATAACTAATGCCCAACACAGTTGTGGCTGGCCTCTAACCAGCCTTGAACCCACAAGAGCAGGAATGCACAGCTCTTATCCACACTCACAAAAATGGGCACTAGAGGAACACAGAACAGGATGCATCCAAAGCATACATCACCAAGTGTATCACTGGATGCAGTGGTGTAAAGCACACTGACACTGGAGCAGTGGAGACATGTGCTCCGGAGTGACAAATTACACTTCTCTGTCTGGCAATCCAATGGACGAGTCTGGGTTTGCCGGTTGCAGGGGGAACAGTACTTGCCTGACTGCATTGTCCCAAGGGTAAAGTTGATGAAGGGGGAATTATGGTGTGGGGTTGTTTTTCAGGGGTTGGGCTTGGCCTCTTAGTTCGAGTGAAAGGAACTCTTGTACTATTATGCTATTATATTTACTTGTACCATTATGCTATACTACTATTATATTACCCAACAAACTATGCATAGTTTATATGAAGCTGGTGCAACAAATTTGGTGTGGAGGAACTTGATTGGCCTGCAGAGAGCCCTGACCGTAACCCGACAGAACACATTTGGGATGAATTAGAGCAGAGACTGTGAGCCAGGCCTTCTCGTCCTACATCAGTGCCTGACCTTACAAAAGCTCTCCTAGAAGAATGAAAAAATCAAAAATTTCCCATAAACACCCTCCTAAACCTTGTGGAAGGCCTTCCCAGAAGAGCTGAAGCTGGTATAGCTGCAAAGGATGGGCCACCTCCATATTGAAGCTTATATATTAAGAACAGACATCATTAAAGTTCATGTGTGTGTAAAGACAGGCGTCCCAATACTTTGGCCAATATAATGTAATTTAGGAGAACAACATCCATGTTAATGTATGTTAATGCATTATATGCATTATACACATTATGATGTCTGGCAGACCAGCCACGGTGGCGGCGGCCAATGACAAGGTGACAGTTTTAGTATAGCGGCCCTTTTATTAGAGCTCTTAAAAGAGCTAACAAGGTCTTTTAATAAACACTGGAACCAATTTGAACAGTAGAAACAGAGGGAAGTCAGACGCCAGTCTGTCAGGCACACACATGGTGGGTGATTTATACAAAGCTAGGGACACACGAGGATCAGACAGGGTTCACATGTGACACGGGTAACATATGCGCCACAATTTGGGAAATACAACTATTTAAAACAACAATAACTGAACATGGGGCTATTTAAAATCGCCATTGAGCATGCTGGGATATGATAATCCCTCCAGCGCTGTTCATTCACCACTAGTGACTTTGAGAGTGACAGCTATTGAACGTGAAGTGCACATTTGAACATTCAAATGTTATTTACAATTCATCCTTACAGTGTGTAGAAGTACCTATTACTTGAAAATGCTAAGCCAATATCTCAATCTCTCACCTGTGCAATACAAATCCCATTTATCGGTCTTTTTCATTCAAAGTATTAATATCACTACCTGCCTCCTATGGCAAGCTGTCATGATTTATTGCATATGAACACAAGTATTTATTTGTATTACTGTGCTTTGTTATGTTTTTTTTTTATTTAATTTTGTCTTTTATTCTATTCTATTATAGCAGACACAAATTACACAAAGTTGGCATTGAATATTTTTATATAACCACACACTGCAAAGTGGTTAATCCCTTAGTTAACATCTACAAAAAGTGAGGATCCCTGCTATAATGATAGCAAAATTCGTGATCTTGAAAGCTAACCCACTCAGGAGCAGTTTTTCTCTGCAGCCTGAGTTACCATGGTGATGTATCCCACTAAAAAAAAGAACCAGCATCATGATATTGAAAAGCCAGTTATGCTACTTAACCTCCAAGTTATCTGGCTAAGCAAGGGAACCGGCATTGTGTTACAGGGCCCTGATCCTGATAATCAGATATAATAAATATGCTTCTGTATTTATTAACATACATTTCGCCAAGTGCTTAGACTGACTTACACATTTCTTAACAAGCCTTCATAAATGAGGTCCTAAGATTTTTAAACAAAAATGTATGTGTAAAACCATTATTTAATGTTATTTAAGGCACTTCACATTCTGTAAATAAATAAATAAATTAGTCCGCTTAACTTCTTTGAAGGCTTAGAGTAAAAATTTAGGTATAAGACTAAGTGAGCCGTAATAGCTAGATATTTGTACACACATGGTCGTCTCCTATTTTCTCATTTTAGTAGCTTTTCTGTCTGAGAAACATACATACATATATATTTAGGCCATTTCCATCTACACACCCCAAGTAAGCTGCCTTTTCATCCACCCACAAATACACACGCACACAGGTAACTGGGACAGATAACTTTTTTCCCGAATGCTTTCTGACTTATATGTTTGTAGAGCTGTAGAAACCTGCAGCTTTTATTTGTTTATTTTTAAAGGCTTTTTGAAGAATAAAATAATACGTATAATCTTTATTCTCACATTTTCTGAAGAGGCCTTAGTTCACTGTATCTGTTTCTTTAGTCAGTAAAACTGCTTGGTTTATTGGGTAACCAGGCCGTAAGGCAGCCATGACTGCCTCCGGTAGAGTCTGGTTTGGAACCCCATTACCTGGTGATTGGCCCTTCCACACGCTCCCGCCCCTCATTGGCAGGCTCTACTGGCTTCAGCAAATAGGCTTTCTCCTCCTGGTCCCTCCCTGGTGGCTTTGCACTCCTGCCAATGACCTTCAGTTTTTATTTAATAAGGAAGTAATGCTCCACGCATTATGCAAATCATATGGTTTAACTAAAAAAACAGTCTGTAAGCCCCTAACAAGGTTAAAAAGACTCCAAGAGTTCTAGATTTAGGCATTAATCTTTTACTCAATATTGAACGTTGCTTTCCTTGGTGCTAAATTGTGCTACCAAAGAGCTGTAATGAAAATGGTTTTCATGTGGGATAATATGTCAATATCTTGTCAAAGTTCTGTGCATTAGTCTGTAGAATATCCAAATCTACAGAATATCCTGCACGATTATATATGATATAGGATATTGGGATATCTGAGTTTATTTGTGTAATAATGAACTGAATATGTCTTGCAGAAACGGAAAGTTCTAAAATGAAAGACTGGGGAGAAAATTAAACTCTGGAGAGTGACAGCTGCAGAATGCCACATATGATGTCATGATAATTATTGGGATAATATGCAACAATGGCACTCAGCTGGGTTATCTTGGGCCATTATTTATAGAAATTGCAAAAATATATTAATGAATGAAAATCTGTCTTAAAGGTATCAGCTTAACAATTTGGTACCCCTCGTTAGCAATCTAATGAATGCCATGTTTTTAATTAACTTTAAATAGGAAGATAACACATCCTTTCACTGATAAAATTCATTGTGCCTTTAGCTAGTGTATAATAAACTATAACAACACATCATTTTATCTTATTGCTAATACAACTACCTCATTTGCAAAAGCTTGAAAGAAAAATACTTTTTCCCCTGAATTTGGAATATTTCAGTTTAATTAACAAATGTTTTTTTTTTTCCTGCTGCAGTGCTGCCCAGTTAGTCTTACTGCACAGGATGCAGAAAGAGAGGCGTTTGGATAGTTGAAGAAACAGACTGAGATCAATGCTAAGCATTTTCTAATGGTTGCACTTTGTAGTAGTAATGTCTGTGTCTGTATGGAGTTTGGACGCCATCCCAGTAAGTGTGTGGGTTTCCGCCAGCTATTCCAGGTTCCTTTAAGAGTGTAAAAACGTTGTTTCTTTAAATGGCTTTTAGTGTATGACTGCGTGTCCTGAAATGGACTGGCATTCTTTCCAGTTTGTCCCCTACCATGTGCCCCGAGCCTCCTGGGATGGGATCCAAGCTGACTGCAGCAATGTATCGCATATGCAGCTGGGTACTGGATGGATGGAATAGTATTGAATTATGACCTATAAAACTAAAACAGTATGAAAAGCAATCACTAAGAAAATGAGTGAAGAGAAAAAGAGCAGGGATTTCATCATTTAAGTCGGCTTGGAAAGGCTGGCTGTAGTCGAAGGTCTGCTGCAGAGCAGTGTCTGTTGTTTAAGTATCTCATTACACTCCATGTTATTACTCAGTTTGCTAAGCGGCATCACAGTGACAGGCCCCCCATTCACCTGTTGTTTACCTGCTCTCTCCCACCTCCCCCCCCCCAAATGCCCAGACCACAGATTCAACCCATGAGTCCCAATTTGTAGACCCTGTTGTTCGCTCTGCCTGTCGCCCACCCTCTTGCCAAGGCTAAAATGATGTAGCATTGTTTTTGCTTCACCACCAGTTAGTTAAACAGCCCCGTTCCAGTCATCCATCCTCGTGTCATGCTGTTCTGTGCGCTGTCCTGCCCGGAGCAAATCCCCCACAAAGCTATTGTGTCCTTACCAGACAAGCCGCTGACATAAATAGCCAATGCAATCCACTTATCCATGCAGTCACTTTCAAGACCACATACCCAGGTGAGGGCCAGAGTAGCACAATCTGTCACAAATTATTTAAGGCTATTTAAAGGTGCGCAGTCCCTTGTATAATAATCTATTCTCAGAAAAATAAGCAATCTCTTTTCATGTTCATCACCTTCAAATGCCTTTATTCATGATTTTCATATGAACAGTAACTTCAAATGAAAAAAAAAACAATAGCAGTATTTCAGAGAAAATCTTTTGGCAAATATTTCGTAGATATCCAATCATTATTTTAATGAGTTTAATCATTTTTCTAAATACAAGAAGTGTAACAGATATAATTACACCACCTGGAGATTATGCAGTTTTGATTTCTTCCAGACAAAATTGTTTGGGTTTCGTGAATTAAATAAGTTTTTTTCTTTAATGTTCTTTTGGATTAGTGAATTTAAGTGTGTGGTCATGTTCCAGTAGTTATTGCCTGGATAGAACAATGAGTCCCATTTTCATTGTTCCCTGTAGTGCTCAGGGTTGTTTACAAAGTGGCAAAGTTCTTGTTCAGCAAAGTAAAACACTCAGATTAATTTTTGTAATTTCACAGTGGTAATTTAATTTTTTTATTTGTTGGTTGTTGTATGGTTATTTACTTTACAGTATATTAATTGTTAGTGGTTGCCAGAAAATGTTCTTTGGAGAAGCAGTGTTGGCGTAGGGAAAATGTCTGTGTGTGTTTATTATAATGTGACTTCTTTTGTCTGAAGTTTCTGAATGCGGGTTGAGGTTCTGCACGTGGAGGCAGCACAGTGCCACAGGGCATAGGACTGCTGCCTAGGGCCTAGGAAGGGTGTGCTATTGAAGGGGACCGTATATTCTGTCCAGGACCATAAAGGCACCTGTTGTGCACAAAATTATTGGCTGAGATCTGTGAGAGTTTGCTTCTGTATACTTTTTCAAGGTGGCTCATTTTAATCTGCGAGGCTGTCATTTTATATGTGTTTCTAAGTCTCCAAGGCAAAACATCAACATTTCTGCCAAGGTACCCAACCAACCGAAAAATCCCCCAACACCAGGACGCCCATAGTAATTTACCCGTTGTCCTAAGAGCTGACATGTCTCAATGTCACGTCTGCACGTCCTTTTAGAATTAATCTTTAGGACTCTTAAGGTCCTTTTGATTTCAGAGCAGCAAGTAGAATAATGTTCGAATAAATTGGGGAGGTAATGAAAAATTTGTAGGCTCAAATTCCAAACGGTGAAATGTTCTCCGTGGCTTAGGAGCTTAGTTAAATTAGTTAAGGTGATGTGCAGTTCCACACTGGAGGAAAACTGTAAGGAATGTAAGATACAGAGATAGTTCTAGAGAAAAGAACACATTGAAGTCACTAAATAAAGACTAAAAAGGTTTATCACTATGTAAGAGGTGGATAGGTAATGCTTACAACTGAAACTGAGTTTACAAATAAGCAAGTTAAGTAAACTTTTGCCAAAGTCACAAATGTGGGCCAGCTCTTAAAGTTGAAAAATTCAGTTCCTTGGTCATCTTCACGGAGGACCCATATGGGGTATACAGGCTATTTGAAAATGTAAATTAAATTACTCAGCCATCTGTGACTCTCACAGCACACGGTGGGGGGACAACCCTGTTAAACACCATTATCGTTAAATATCATTGTATTGCCAGTACCTACGGTTATAGATTGCCGCAGTGCCGTACTTTTGTTAGAATGTTCTCCAAACTTATTGTACTAAAAGAAGATTTGAAAGCTAAATTCATGAGCTCAGAAACATTAGCAGAACCCTGTAATTATACCGGGTCAAATGCTGGTTACTACAGAGGAAATGGCATATTTAAAAAGCAGATTGCAGTGCTGCCTAGAAGGGATTTAAAAGCATCCAGTGCTTAATGATCAGTAAGCAGTTACATCTTAATGCCACTAAATTGTGCCAATGAATAAACTGGATGGGGTCAGACAATGAGATGAGGAGAAACCACAGACCTTGTTCTGATTTAATATTTTTTTATATTGCTCTCTATTGAGACAATGACAGGTCTTAGTGGTCTTAGCTCAATTACCTATTGGAATACTACAGTAAGGTGGCATGATGGCTCAGCTTAGATCAATTACCTATTGGAATACTACAGTAAGGTGGCATGATGGCTCTTCTTAGCTCAATTACCTATTGGAATACTACAGTAAGGTGGCATGATGGCTCTTCTTAGCTCAATTACCTATTGGAATACTACAGTAAGATGGCATGATGGCTCTTCTTAGCTCAATTACCTATTGGAATACTACAGTAAGATGGCATTACCTATTGGAATACTCCACTAAGGTGTAGTAAAGGGTGTCTCTTTCTGTGTGCTCTCTACTTACGGCAATAGGTTCCTGGTTCA
The DNA here is from genome assembly GCA_026774425.1 of Petrocephalus zakoni. Taxonomy (NCBI): domain Eukaryota; kingdom Metazoa; phylum Chordata; class Actinopteri; order Osteoglossiformes; family Mormyridae; genus Petrocephalus; species Petrocephalus zakoni. The sequence continues at coordinate 26,905,955 of JAODKN010000114.1, forward strand.
CTTTAACCATAAAGTACTGTAAGTGATTATGGATGCTGGACAGGTGAATAGTACATACAGTCGTATAAGTAATGTGATTTGTTTTGAACAATCAATTAAAAGTTAACTGTTTTGTGTTAAGCATGAAGTAATAGTTCAGAAAAACACTATATTCATGTTGTTTAGCTGACACCCTTATCCAGAGTGACTTATATTACCTAATTAGGGGCAAATTAAAAATAAGGAAATCCCTAAAATGCCTCAGGTAAAATGACAGCGGGTGTACTAGCCTTTGACGGAGTTTGGCTTACGTGAGAAAGGAAACCAGGTCTCAGCAGTGCACACCGGTGGATTTTATGGGCAGACAGAGTTGATAGTGTTTACGTTGTGTGACGGTCATTCAGCCGTCTGCTACTGGGAGCGGGCGGAGCTAAAACTGGTGCCGGCAAACATCGGCATGTCCTGGGTTTATATATATACACCCTGATTCAGTGATGGGCTGCACTGCATAAGAAGGACTCAGAGTGCTGGGTTGCAGCACGGAGAACACCCAGGTGTTTCTTTAGGGTCCACGAGTGAGTGAAACACATGCCACAGCTTGTCAGCCGCTACTGTGTTACTGTGTGTGTCAGTAGTCCTCTTCAGTGACTTTTCAAAAAAGGCCGATATGTCTTAAATCAAAGCAACTCCCCACAGAAGTGAAGGTCATCAAAAGTGCAGAGAGGCACGAGGGCATGGAGATGGGCCAAGCCGTATTGCGGCAGCCACGCGTCCCGCGCATGCTGGGGGGAGTCTCGGCTCAGCGTCGGGAGGGTGCCTCTCTGCACACCAGCAGACTGCGCCACAGAGAGGTATGCTGGAGGGAAGATAGGACACTTTCCATCAAACAGTGCATGTCTTGGGCTCCTGTCAAGGAGTGCAGGAGTTATGCGCCTCTTCCTAAGGGGGTGTGTGGCTCTGTGCCTTAGCACACTGAGTCTCTATTCGGGAGGTCACAGTTTCAAATTACGTGGTTGTTCGAGCGATATCACTATTGAGACCTTGAACAAGACCCTTAACCCCAAATGCTCCAGGGATTGGCTGACCATCCTCTCTCAATTATACTTTGCTTTGAATAAAAGTGTCTGCTTACGAAGTGAAGTATCTATTCCTAGATGGTCCTAGTCAGCATCCTCTGCCTCAATAGTTATGACTCTGCAGGCGTCCAGGGTACCCTCTGCTCCTCAAAGCTCGTCAAAGATCGGATATAGGTTTGTGACGTTGCTTGAGGTCTGTGGAACCGAGCTGTTGCTCTGAGGGAACATTCAGTTTGGAAAATGGATGTTGCTGACCAGTGTAACCGTGCTGTGAAAAGAACCAAATACTCTTCATTTCCAGGAACTGCTAATCCAGGTGGTGATCAAGATCCCGGGAAGCTGGGGAGGGGTGCAGGGGTGTCTCACCACAGCTGACTGCTAAGGGATTAATTCTAAAGTTAATCTGATATGGTAATATCTGTTAGCACTCACCTTTACATCTACACCCGTGTCAATTAACGAGCTTATTTATTATTTAATGCACCCCTCAAGTGCCCCATTTTCTGGCAATATTGAGAATGTATTATTTATGCTTTCCTTTTGTAACGTTTTATGCTTTCCTAATTGTGCACTTCAATGACTTCTCTAGTTTATTGAATCTTGGCTACTAATTACTTGGCAAAGGAGCAGTGTGCAGATAACGTGAAACTGCATCACAAAGCTAAGCCTGTGCTTCAATTCAGCTTTTACTTTGTTGGTATTGCTGTGATTTAGTTTGTTCTTTAGAAGTAATATTTGACTCAGCTGCAGGTTGTGGTATAATATAAAAATGCAAAAAATATACTTATCAATAATGGCATTTGAATACTAATTTATAACATAAACAATATCAATCGACAAGAATCTGCAAAAATTGGCCAATGCGAATATAACAATCCATCTTCACCAAGTGAATAATCATCTACAATCTGCCCTGGGAAGCACATGTCCCAAGACTGGGCAAACTCTCGATTAGATACCAGCCTGATGTCTAATGCTACATGCATGCAAAAATTCACTTGCACATTAAAACAATAGTAAATACATTATGCAGTCAGTATTCCACCAGAGGCAGTACGAGCATGCCTGCAAACTGGAGTACCCAGAGGAAGTCCATGCAAAGCAGGCAAGAATGAGCAAACTCCACACACACGCCTACCTGGAGATGCAAGGTGACAATACTCCCTACTAAATAACATAAATTATGCATTTTACAATTAATTTGTTCTGTTTTCCATTTTTCAGGTCTTGGAAAATTATACTCATTTTACTACTGATAAAATGTTTTATTTGGCGTGATGTTCATGTCAGTGTTTACACATGCTTGCAGTGGGAAAACATAAATTAAGGATTCTTCTCAGCTTGGCCTTTGATGAAGACATGCTTCCCATTGGTGATCGGAAGGAGCTCTGTTGACGTTTTCCACCGCCTACAGTTCATCAATCAAGAAGTAAAAATCTGCATAGCGCTGGGCCCTCTGTGTGGAAAGGATTGTGGAGTGTGGCTCATAATTGCTTTGGGATTTCAACACCAAGTCTAACCCGCAGCATATTTACTAGGGTTTCCCAGTGTGTAAAACTGCCGTCTTACCAGAGCTGTGAGTTGGATTCCCCCTCCTGGCTCTCTGGGTATGGAGTTTGCCTCTGTGTGGAGGCACTCTCCCCATTAATAAATTTCATTCTAGGAACATTTGCTGTACACTACAATTCAGGTATGGAAACATTCAAAGTGTCCAGTTTTCCTGAGGTTCCCAGAACATTATCCCACTACTACGGCCATGTTACAGTAACAATGTTCCTTGCCAACTTTGAGAAGAACTTCACGTAACGTTGGCTAAAGTTCTGGGAACGTTCTCTGTTAGCTGGACTGTTTCCTACCACAGTCCAAAAAATGTGGTGTGTCTAAATTGTGCATAGTGTGGGAGTGTCTGCCCCTCAATGGAATGACATCCCACCCAATGTTTCCTCTGTTTCATACTGTACTGCTTGGCATAGATTTCAGGCTCACTATGACCCTGCAACGGATAAGTATTTATGGGAAACGGGTATATGCTGCATTTTTTTTTTTTTGCAGTGGAACGGTCTGACATTTTAATAAAAAGAGCAGGTGTTGTCTGGTTCTAAACCAGATTATGCGTGAAGACATGTCTGTAGGTCACTGACATGCCTCCTTCTGTAATCTCGCTGACTGACGGGTTGTAGAAATGACACTAATCTTAATGTAAATTTCTCGACGACAGTGATACTTAATTAATTTCTCACTGATTAATAATTCATTGCACAGTGGTCATTATTTTATGATTTGCACCAAAGGCGCATGCAGACATTTCCGGAGTAATTAAGAAAAAGCTTTCAGAGATCGGGGAAAAGCTCCCCAGTGCCAGCATTAGACCGGCCTGGTCTTTGTCTCCCTCTATAGGACCAATGTGCCATTTTTACTGCATGTAATATTGATCTGTCTTATGCTATTAATGTTCCTCAGCAATGCTCCTCAGGGAACTGGCCTCCAAAGAAATGGCCATGATGAAACCATGTGCCACATGCCTTTGAATAAAACCATCCTCCTCAGGTCTGGGTCTGCATGTCAGTATGCAGTATGTGTGTGTGTGCAGGAGCAGGCTTTAGCTTCTGTGCCCCAACTCAAAAAGCCACCCCCCCACTCAGTGTACTGACTGTTTGTGGCCTAAAGGACCCCCCCCCCAAACCAGAGAGGCCTCAGGCAAAAACTACTGTAGGTTTGAGTGGAGGTAAACACCACGGCTATACGTGGCTGTGTGTGTTTGTGTGTGCGTACATGCGTGCGTGTGTGTGTGTGTGTGTGTGTGTGCAAGCACTATGTGTACATATTGAGCATTTTGGAGCTTTTAAATAACACTGGTTACACAAATTCCGAGTCCGTCCCTTTACCCCAAAGAGCACTTTGACTACTTGTGTTCCCAGTACATTTGAGCCCCAGGCCATGCCAAGCCTACCAGCTCTTATTTAAAACTGCTGACTGGTGGAGAGGTGCACACTATGCTGAGTGTGGCACTTTGTACCTGTGACATCTCTCTCTGGAGATTTAGATGTGCCAGATAAAGAGAGAGAGAGAGAGAGAGAGAGAGAGAGAGAGCAAACTTCTAATTAACTTCAAAAGAAGTTTTCCATCCTGGAGCAGAGCTACTTTCAATGCGTGTGTCTTTGGATCAGAGTAAATGACATGAGACATAAACAGTAATCTATGGACAAGTCATATGGCCGTACCTGACAGGGGGTGTCGGCATCTCATGCTGCGTATGAGTAAAATTGTTAATCGGTCTGTGCCCAACATCCTGCCTACTTATGCTTAGCTAAACTCCCTGCCCGGCTTCTGCCGTATGTTTTTGCCAAGTGCTAAAGCTGCAGTCACTGTCTAATGTCTGCATATCACCCCTCTTCTTGTTTAAACTACACAAACCGCTAGTATTGCACCCATTCCAACTCCCCTTCCCTGCATCGTGTGGCATTCTCAAGGAAACAAATCTTGTTTATACATTTCTATCATTTTTATACTGCAGGAGAAAAAAAGAATAAAATAAAACAAAAATACAAAGCCAGACTAGCAAGGGTAAACACCCACTGTTATTGGCATGTCAGAGATCCAGCCTGACCCAGTTTAATCTGCAGCAGAGGACCTAGTTTGACATACAGTAGTGTTACACTAACATTCATGTGCAGAGTATCTTTGCATTTTAATGTGCTGGGACCTTCCTTTAGCTGCAGATATGATGGAGTTCTTCACATATTTTGAAACTGATGATGACAACACAGAAATGAGCCAAATTTAATTTTGGGGCCACCGTAAGATTGTTATCATTCATGGTCTGTTCTTTATGTCCGACACATGTAACGAGCGGGGGATGGGGGGTGCCAGGAAACAGTGAACTTGCTACGAGTTTCTAACTATGATTTATTAAATGAGCGATGATTTATTAAAGGGGCTTTACGAATACTGTCTCCTCCCCAGGTGAGCTCTCTTCATTTTCAGTCAGGTGGGCCCTACCTTCTGGGCCTGTGACCTACAGTAAACAAAGAGTTGACATCCTGAGAAAAGATGTATCCATAGTCTTCTCCTGCCCTCAATACTTCACGAAACTGACACAGGGAGGACGGCGAGGGGACTCAGTGATGAATGGGTCCCTCTGCATCCTGGTGGGCATACATCCCTAATAGGGTACTGCCGAAACGGCACTCTTAGAAAGGAAAGCAGTCCACCCACACCGCGTGCTTTCGTATGGAGATGTATCATATGGAGAAGTGCCATAAATAGCATTATCATCAGTAGTCATTTGCTGATTTCACCATCATTGTGAGCTTCCCTTTCTATGACAGCAGTAGTTGGTGTATATAACAGTTTGTGCCTATACTACTGTATGCAATATGTCTTCATTCTGTTTCAGGTGACTAACTTAATTTACAGTATTTCCCCCAACTTTTGACAGTGGGTTAGTGGGTTTCCACTATGCAGTCTAATTAAGTGTGTTTTACCAATAAAGTGCTTATGTTCTTTTAAGCTATGCTCTGCTTGCAATGCTACTGACTTGGTGATTGCTTCCATATATTTTCTGCTGAAAATACTGTGAAATGTTACATAAATTACTTGACCCTTTTGTAAAAAATTCGGAAATACGGAATCGCGCTGCGCTAGCTTAATCTGAGATTGCTGCAGAATGTTTTGGCATCGCTACACATTTCTGATAAGCCTGAAATGTCCAGGTATAATGACTCTATCAGCTTGCTTCAAGCACCAAGCTACATCCACACCATCTGATCAGACCTTAAACATATTGGATGTGACCTGCTACCCGGTTTCAGCATTGATTTACACATCACATCACATCCACCCACCGAAGCACAGTCTCCCTGCAGATACACTACAGCCCCTGGCGATGATGTCTGCTTAACTGTTGTATCAGTCGTGCTCTCACATTGATGCTGAAATCTCAACTATCAGTGAGATTTTGGCAGGATCTGTCCACTCTAGTCTGTAAACCCAAAAGAGGTCTTATTGAATAACAATATTCTGAAGAATAGAAATTTTAATACTAAGTTGCGATTCCACCAGCGTTCCACACCATAATAAACCATGAAAGGTCCGGCTTTTTCAGTTCTGGCTGCTGTCACTGTTTGTATGCCAGGCTGTGACTAACTGTGACATTTTGGGCCGTACTCGGTACCAGGAATGATTTCAGAAAAGTGTGTGCTCCTTCGATGTTCCATGATCAGATAAACACAGTGCTGTCACATAGTCAACACCAGACTTGCAGAATACTCGTTTTTCTCTGAAGCGTATTTTCTGACAGCTTTGGATTCCGTCCCACGTTCGTTCATAAGATGGAACCATATCTAGGGTGATTTATTTATCTTCATTAGAATATCTATCAGAAAATTTGTTATAAATAGCCACTTGGATAAAATTGCACAACTGTTACGAGTAAGTCAAACCGCCAAATTACACCAGCTGCTAGCACCAGCCAGTTCCCCATATGGCAGCTGTGTTAGGGCTGAATGGGACTATCCTGGCTTGGGATTTCATAATAACTCTGGCCATTTTAGCTCTCATGGCATCTAGTAAACACCAGAAGTCACCTTTCTCTGCCTGCTCTCTATGCAGCATGATAGGTGGATCATATTTGCTTTTTCCAGCGATCCTCACGGAAGAGACATGAAACGATTCCTTTGTGATCCCTTAATGCACCATCCTGAACAAGATATGGTATATATTTCCAGATGATGATATTTTATGTGTGTCATGAATAATTCTTTCAAATTTTTCACACATTTGGTTCATGCTGGGGAATTGGGTAAGATCATTGTTGCCTCTTTCAATAGAAAGGAAATTATATTACCCTCACGGCTTTTCTTAAGCACCACAAGCGTGTTTTAGCCAAACTGTCATATTGCTGCCTCATTCCATTTCACTCATATAACAAGAAGTAGCTTTCAAAATGTCTCACATAGATATTCTGATGTGGTCTGTTTATCAAAGGGCACAAATCTGATTAACGTTTCTGACAGATTCATTTAACCTACTGAAGGAAAAACTAAATTTGCAGTGTATATTTGGACAAATAGGGATGTGCATTTGTGTTTTTCAGGGCCCAAAACTAATCTAAAATATAAATCATGTCTGTACTTTTTTTGTTAAAGCACTAAGCATACAGTCAAATTAAATTGTCTCCGTTTTAATTCAGCAACGGACAGGCACTAGTAGCTGCGCGTTACTAAACAAATAACAGTTTCTTGCTGCAATTCTTCTTAAGGGTTTGCCAGCATTTATTTATATATAGATACTTTTGAAAATAGGAAAATAATTGTAAAAGATGTACTTTAGATAGTGATTGTGTGTAAAATTAGTAGGGTTTTTTTACTAATTGTGTGATGAGAAAAGCATAGCACATTACTGACTGTAGGTCTCCCCCCCCCCTCCTCCTCCAGGGAAAGGAAGCTCAGCCCACAACAGAGAGCCATGGCCTGTGTCTGCAGACCCAGCTGTGGCAGGTCTGGCAGGAAAATGAGATCTGCAGTAAATTGGCCTCTGAAAGCATGTCAGCTGGGTGCAAACAGAAACTCAGAGATCTGAAGTTCTCACAAGCACACCGCCTGACATTTGCATATCAAATGCCTTTGCGTGATACTGACAAAAAAATCTACAGAAACCAAATAATCAGTTACATACATGCAAACTATGTATAATATATATATATATATATATATATATATATATATATGTGTGTGTGTGTGTGTGTGTGTGTGTGTATATATATATATATATATAT
>JAODKN010000114.1:26986144-27000140 GCA_026774425.1 Petrocephalus zakoni
GGGGGGCCTGCACCCAAGTCCCTTCTTCCCCCCCCGACCCCCCCCCCCCCCCCCCCACAACTGCCATCAGCCTCCTTTAATTGATCTTTGTGTCTGCCAGCAGTCCTCTCACAAGTGTCGATTTGCATAAGTGTCGCGGAGGAGTCCGACTGTATTGTGCGGTAAAAACCGGGAACCTATTTTACATGGCCAGCATACTGAATATGGCACAAAGCGTTTCCCAAACGCCACCGACGGTGCCAGATGGAGGTGATGTGAGGATGAGATGTGTCTGCAGGAAGGCAAACGACTTGAATGAATTTTCTCATCTTGCTCGTGGAGGCTTCACATTTAATTGTAATTTGTATAATTGATAAGTTAGTATGGTTAAAAGCAACCAATATCTTTCTTGCAAATAACTATTTGCTGGTAAATAAATATGGTAGCAAGTATTGCAATGTCTCTGTTTTTTGGTTTGTATGAAAACGGGTATAAACAGGCAAAATCGGAAAGGTTCGAGCCCAGGTTTATGTAGTCACTTGCCTGAGAGCCAGACACGCCCATATTTATTACAAAGCACTTCATTCATCTCAATTATGTGGCTTTTCTCTTTTATTTGTGTGTGTGTATATATATATATATATATGCCAATTTGCCTTCTGTCGTATTGTTCTCTCGCAAATTCCCCCTCTAATGTCAGCTATTGTCTTGCATTGCCAACCGTGACGCTACTCTTTGTGTCAGACAAAGATTTCACCTTGACCGAAAAGTGAAATTTGACAATTAGACTCATTTTGATGATTTTTATTTTATTTTATTTTACAATTATTTACAAACAAAGCTGGGTCATGCGTTATAAATACATATATTAAAGCTTGGAAAAAATTATTCAAGCTTAGGTTCACCCTCCAAACATGAAAATGACATTTTGTGTGCTAATCTCTGGAGGAAAAAAAAAATAGTGTCTTACAAAAATGTGTAAAACACTGTCTGTTACCTGTTTATGTCATTGGCCTTATGTAAACTGTTCAAGTCTATAGCAATATTGATAACTGGTGAGCTTTCGCGCAGCTATGACAGGAAAGGCACCATATTAAGATAAACTGGCATTGAAAAAATGATCAAGTTGCTTTATTGGCCTGAAATAGTCATTGAACATGGATATTTAGCTAAATTAGCAGACTTACAGTGGCAGAAAGCTAGGTGTAGTGGGTGTATAGAATATGATATGGTTTGTAGGAAATACTTGTGGGGTTGATTCTGCCCAGCCACACATAATGTCGATATCCTCAAATGTTTGTCCGCACTCCAAAACGAGCTTTTGTGGGATGTCGCTGCCCATTTGCCTTAATTAGATGAGCCCTAGATGCCCGTGTATGGAGTCACGGGGCGTGTTGCGATCCTGAAATAATGGCCGTCATTATGCGGCGAGTAGACGAGGGGGCAGCTGTAGTCATTCAGGTGAGGAGGCAATCCTTCAGCGGCCGGCCGACTCTGAGGCGTCCAAATGGCCCTTTATATCATTGTACCGTGTCAGTTCCCTCCAAAAATCCATCCATGCAGGAGAAATAGACATACATTTTCTCAGCTTGTCTGAGCAGTGTCCTGGGCTTCAGTGACCTTAACTAAGAGTGGATCAGGTGAGGTAGAGACGCCCTTGCAGGTGAGCAGCTAACACCCACGGGGCCCTTAATCCCTCCACTTCCTACATCTTAAATGAGCACAGTTTATATGTTCCCTGTTCTGCCGTTTTCTGTGCTAAAGCTCAGTGTCAGATATATGCGTCCCGGGCTCTTTAAATCTTCTTTTAATTGGGCTGTTCTGCATGAATAAAGTCTAATTCCAAGTTTATTCAGCCACTAAGAGGTCAAGCAATGCTGAAAAAAACACAATTTTAATTTGTTGAATACTTAAAGGAATTTGTTATATGTTCTATTACAGCTTTTAAGAATATGATGGTGTACATTAAATTTCAAATACGTAATAAACATGAACAGTTCGTAACTGCCAGATATCAGATTTTTTTTGAAGTCACAGAGGTCAGACAGATTTGTGCAGTAGACCAGATCTTTATGTTTAAATATACCTAATTGCAATTTTCCTCCTTTTTTTCCTCCTATTATTATTATTATTATTATTATTATTTTTATTACTATGATTATTATTGTTCTTGTTGTTGTTGTCATGTGACCTTTATTCTATTCAAGCTGATAAAGCACAGTTAAACTGGTGACATATCCATGCTCATCTGTGATTAATTATGCAAAAACTCATCATTGGAAATCCAGGCACATGCAGTTTATGTAAAGCAGTGCAGTGCATCACACATGCAGTTTATGTAGAGCAGTGCAGTGCATCACACATGCAGTTTATGTAAAGCAGTGCAGTGCCTCACACATGCAGTTTATGTAGAGCAGTGCAGTGCATCACTTTTTACTCCATTTTTTAAATTGGACTTAAATTACTTCAAACAAATAAGCATGAACATTTAAAACATGTGTAATCGACCCCAGAGCTATGTCCTTAATACTGCTGTAGTTATGTGAGTTCACCTACCATGATCTCTACTAAAAATGAAAACGAAAAATGAAATTGCCAATGGGACCTTTGAGCGAAAGCTAATTATGATCATTCTTTAATGAAGCCTGTTAAGCAGATCATCTATTTCTTATTGCACGTATGTCTTCAATTTGTACTTTTTATATATACCTTTTACATATTTTTGACTGGTCATAATATGGCTTAAAAATATGAAAATATGTGATAAACTAAAAAAATATTTTGAAAATGTTATGGCGGCGGTAAAATTAAATATAAATGTTCTTAAGGTATATGTTTTGTAAAGAGCTCATGGAAAGTATAAACTGGAAATTTAGATTTTAATGTTTAATCTTTATTCGATCATTTTTCATAGCCATCATTTTTCAGACCATCTATTGAAACGTAAGATTATTTACAAAAAGATAATAAAAAGCACTAAACAACATTAGCTGGATTGTCTCTTTCTGCTCCTAATACATTCAGACACACATGCGCATAGTCAGCAATTATAAACTAATTTATTCTTGCATTCATTAGATGGACCCCTGAGCACAACACCTCCTCTCACATCTGGGTAATCAGAATACTGCAAATGCGTTACCAAGGAAACCATTTGACGTGTTTGGTCTTTATTATAAAGCTGTGTTTTGCATGCTGCATTTAAGAGTTAAAAGAACCGTCGCAGGCATTCATAAGCCAGGAATATGTCCCTGACTATGTACTCTGATAATTCTACAGTAAATACAAGAAGGCTGGAATACAATTTTAATGTCTGTTTTTAATTGCTTGCTGCTAATCTTTTCTGACAATGAAATACAGCCCTTGCTATGTTCGACATGTGTTGTGCATCTGTGTTACATGTATTTATGAATAATGTTTGTTTATTTGTGTGTTTTACTGGGCTGATTGAACCATGGACTCACTTATTTGTGCACTTTGGGTTAAGTAATACTTCCTGGAATAATGTTATAACAAAACCTTAGCTGAGCGCTGCCATTTTGGCTTAGGTTGGGCCCAGGGGGGTGGTGAGGAGGTGGGGGGGGTGTCACAGAATCGTTACAAAAGCAGCAGGCGCGGCTTCAGTGTGTCGCTCACTGTGTGTCTCCGGGACTTCCAGGGAACTGGGAAATGTGCTGCCAGTGTGGAAGCATTAGCCCTGAAAGTCTTTATTTTGGTTCTGACACCTGCTGATTTTAAATCAAGATGTATTCAGAAATGCGTGTTTATATTTACACATTTTTATTTTATGTGCCAGGATCTCGCTAAAAGACTTGTACAGAAGTCTCCAAAGAATCTACCTGAAATATATATTATTGTTGGCAAAATGCGAAGTGCAAATCGTTTTTTTGTATTAACGACATTTGTTTTTCCACACGCACTTCCTACTACACTGCCGCAACCGTAAGAGTAAATAGTAGCTTAATTAGGCAGCTATTGACCATGAAGATGCTAGAGGGATGAATGGACTTCCCGTTCTAAATACAACAGTAACACAAAGAGCCTTTACACCAGCCAGCCATCAGTATTCACTTCAGTGAAAGTTCTAATCAGTCTGACCACTGATCCACCCATTTTCAGCACCTGCTTATTAAGTCTGGATAAGCCAAATAATATAAAATTATTATCAAGGAAATTAAGATAGTTTAAAAAGATGAATAGCTGGGCTAGGTATTTCCTCTGCTGTTGTACCATCTAGCCACATATTGAATTGATTTAGTAAATAATAATAAAGAAAAAATTAGTAAAACTCTATATAAGGCATTAAAAGTGTGATAAGAAAGCAAACCTTGTGTGAATTTTGGAAAATCCGTCCTGGTCGCAGCATCTTATCAAGTCAGAGCCTCGCATTGCTGCTGATGTCCTTGCTCTTAGATTGCGCCCATTATTATCGTGATGAAAGCACTGCATCACCAGTAGGTGTCACCGCAGCGCTGTTCTGCAGGAAGGTAATTGCTGGGCGACACTGAGGTTCTGTCAAGCGCCACTATCAGTCCTTGCTAATTGTGCAACCGTAATGACACGTATTTCCCAGAAGGAAAAAAATAAACATTATGCACACCGCCTTAAGATTTTGTAATTTCTGTGGGAAATAATCATGCAAAGTTTGTATATTAACTGCACAATTACAATGCGAATTAGCCGTAGTTTAACTCACTGGAATGTGACTGTCAATGATATGTTTTCTTTCATTGGATGTAGAGGCAATGTTAAATTATTTCTATATCAAACATCTTTTTAACGGATACAAATTAAGCATGAAAAATAAATAAATCAGGGAGCCTCGCGACAACTGGAGTCTCGGGGACGCACGTCGCGTGCGATGGGAGCCTTTTAATTGTCTTTCGAGGTTTAATTTCCGTGCGCAAAGGTGAAGGGGAGCGGGCGCCGCGCGCCGGTGAGCGGCAGCGCCGCGAGCGTCACGCCGCTTTCATGTCCCGCGTCCCCCATTGGTGCGCGCGCCAGAGGCCCCCTCTCCGCGCGGAACTTGGCATGTACCCTGTCACACTTGTCTGACACTTCACAGGTCGGCGCCCTCGTATCGTTTACCTTCAAATGATCTTTTGTAGGCTGTTCCAGGGGAGCCACAGTAACGAAACACATTGGGAAGGGGGATTTAATTGTCTTATATTTAACTGGGATACAAAAGAGAATAGCCACCCACCGCTGGCCTGTATAGCAGACTCTTATCCCTATATGACTTATTCCTTTGGTTTCCTTTCCTTTCACTTTGAAAGAAGGAAAATGGAACCAGCAGGTTGTGGCAAAGAAACCTGAAAGCTCCCTCAGAATCAGCCGTTCACACAATGACAATAGCTCCAACTTGCCCCTCCATGTTTAAAACCTGATTAAATCTCTTCCTGTAAAGTAATGACAGTGTAAATATATTATTATTATTATATATATTTTTTAAAACAACCAAAGCATAATGCCTTAAAGAGGGGAACATCAAGCTAAGACTTTGGCTGCCAAACAAGGATCCGTTTTGTGTGTCAGTGGGCGTGTGTGCCCGTGTGTGTGTGCGCATGGGGGTACACACATGTGCTGTCATCGTTATAGGGTGCAATTACAGCAGAGCAGTGCTCGGTAGAAATAACACACATATCCACAGCTCCCGTTTTATTCTCGTGCTGTTGGGTGAGATTCTTCATAAACGAGTGAAGAAAAAGAAAAACGACGGAACTGTTTATCCCTGCGCCAAACCTGCTGTAATTCCAGCTTAATTTGTGAACACCGATGTTGATTTTTCCCATGGAGGATTAATTGGATCCTTTTTGTCAGTTAATTTAAATCAAAATGCAAAGGCAGAGGCCTGTCTACATTTCCCGTTAGTGCGGGGAGCCATTGCACTAATTGAAGGCTGCCTCCTTCTTTTTCTTCAGCTACTTCTCACTGCATATTTTATTTTACAATTTGGGAAAGGCACTGCATCCTTTCTTTCAGACATATAAAGAACGGGCCTCATTCAAGACGCTATTTGATGCAGAAGGAGCGCGGAAAAAGATATTAATTTCTGTGTTGGTAATTGCAACCGCAGTAAGGGAAATTACTGGATTATTAATCAAAGAACATACATATGTTATTTCAAAAAAGGTCTAATGTTCATAAACACACCAAGATTTTTTTTTTTTTTTTTTTAAAGATAGAATGCACACTCTTGGAAAAATCCTAGGACTGAAAGCAGAGAAAGGCACAGAACAGGATATGGTGAAATAAATAATTGTAAGAGAAAATCGGAACAAGGTTCATTTAATTTACCAACTGCAGCATGCCAACAGCTAAATCAAAATCATGCTTCTGAGAAACATAGTATATCTAAATCTTAACACTGATGCTGGCTCAAAACTGCAGCTAATTGCATATACTGACATTTCATTGAATATTACTATTTAAATTACATTATGTAATCCTTTCAATGCATTAACCCCCATCCCAAAAGTTAAACTCCAGAGAACGAAAAGAAAAAGATACCATAATCGCCACTCGATTTCGGCATTTAAATTCATTTAAAAAAATAAATGTATTCAGTGACTTGCTCTGATTGTAAGATATGGTTTGATGATTATCACTTGAAGCCTCCAAGATTTTACGTAATGCAACACTTGTCTGATTCGTCTTATTCATGCAATGGCCACATTATTAGGTACCTCTGCACAGCACCTGGTAAGACCACTTTTTGCCTCCAGCATCATTTCAACGGTTTGCCAGTCCTGAGTCCAAATATGCCTTTCTGCACACCGCTCTTGTACTTATTTGGCCTTCCTATTAGCTTTAGCGATTCTGCAAATTTTCCTCTGACCTCTCTCGTTAAGACGACCTTTTGTTAACTGGATGCTTTTTGTTTATCTCAATGAACTTGAAACATTATGGTACATGAAAATCCCGTCTGGCACCAATAATGATGCCACGTTTAGTTATAGCACATGTCCGAGTCATTCTAATCCAGATGTGCACGATAACTGAACCTTTTGAGCCTGTTTCCATTGGCAAGTCGGTATACCTAATAAAGTGGCCACCGGGTGTATGACTATGCGAAAAACAATACATAAATACATAAAGTAAGCATTATTTTTCAGAGGAGAATTATTTAAGTTCATTTAAATAGCATTGTATTCTTCACTCAAAATGTTAAACATGTTAATAGATGGCGTGTGTTTTTGTCATCTTTTGTCAAACAAAAAAGAAAAGAATATAATATATATTGAATTATATAAATTGTATGTAATGGATATATGCCTGCTTTGGCTGATAATTAAAACACATGAAGGGCAAATTATTAAAGCTGCACTTTGTTAGAAATGTGGTTACATAAGAATGGTCCTTGGGGGAAGGAGGAGTCTCCATAAGCAAAAAGGAGAGAAGCCGTAGGAGTGAACAAGTGGTGCACTTTGAAGAGAGGTGAAGTCTTCATCACGTAGATTCATATTCTGGAGGAAGTCACTGCGGGCATCAAATGCATGTATTGATGAATGCCTGAATACAGTGATTTACATAGAGCCTGTTGTGTAATTCAGCCTTAAAGATGAACAAGTGAAGATATCCTGTCAGATTTTTAGCTGAATATTGTGGTTCCAAGTAGGAGACGGTTTAGATTTGAGTTCCGTTGCGGAGGTGAAGCTCAGAGCTATCTGGGTGTTCCAACTTGCCGACTTGGGAGTTCAGGGATGCAGAGCAGAGGAACGGTGCATGTGTGCTGTTAGATGCCGGCTCTGCTGCCACTGTGTGGGGGATGTGCTCCTCAGGAGTCCCTCAAGGCTGAGAGACACGGGTGCGATACCTTCACCCCGCCGAGGGTTAGAGCGGGAGGGAGGGGTGCGGCTGCCACTCAGAGGAGTTGTCAGACGTCGGCTAGCGCGGCAGGTGGGGCTCGAGCCGCGCTCCAGAACGTCATCGCCATGGAAGCAGCTTGACCTCTGACCTCCGCAACGCTCACTGTAGCTAGAAGGTCTTTTGGTTCCGCAATAGTAACGCGTATTTAACTGCTCTGCTTTCAGATACATGCAAACATAAATACATATATAATTATAATGAGAACATACTGTATATAACAGTGAAAAAATATATATTGCGTAATAAAAATAAGATATGGATTGCATTTATTTATTTACTGGACACTGTAGATTACAAGCATTCTTGACATTTTTGGCAGCCCCACTAAATATGATTAACCTGATTTTCAGCTCTTGGCTGTGAGACAGAAAAGGGTTGTCAAGCAAGATGGCTTCCAGCCAGGTTTCTGTCCTCTTCTTCTGAGTTCTTTAACCAAGTTTGATTTTGGCAACATCAAGGCAGAGATTTAGCGGTATTATAATGTGAAACATATTTAAGGTAATTGATGGTTTTTATCAAATCAAATAGCCGGATGAAGGGCCATTACTAAGTACCCTTCCACTGTATGTAAATTATATTCTTTTGTAATTATATCGCAGAAAATTGCAGCGAAGGAAATAATTTTGAATCAAACTGCAGGCTCGATGAAATATGAGTACTGGAAAGGAAAATGGATTTGCTTGTTGAACTCAGCACTTATGGAATCCGCCCAGCTGTGATCCAAGTACCACTTCTTTGGCCATAAATGTCTTTCATTTTCTCACTTCTGACGATTAAAAATTTTAACCTCATAATACCTCTTGGACCTCAATCAGAGAAATAATGCTTAAAATGTAATATATCTGCATACATATTTGATGAAGTTAAAACTGACATTCAACAAATAATTTTTTTTTTCTGGCCGAAATTAGTTTATTAATTCACTTAAAAGCGTAAAATTGTATATGTGTGCGCATGCAAGTATGTAGGCGTTGGCTAAATGACATTAAAATAGCAATATCCAGTGTCTTGACCCCACTGACTTTCTGGGGAAAAGTTATGAGTGGCTCATTGCGTTACCTTTTTCATGAGCGATCTAACCGTTACGATGGGTTTCTGCTGGAAGTGAGGCCCTCTCCCCACTTCGCTCCCGCGCGGATTCGAGGCCAAGCCACGCCCCTTTCCCGCTGGGCTGTTAATCTGGTTTGGGGGACTGAAGGGGTGAGGCTCAGTCTTGGCTCCGGCCTCTGTTAGTTTGGGGGGAGGATTAAGGCAGGAATGCCCCCAACACAGCATGGAGGCTGACCTGGCGCCCTGGCACCCGTCCAGTTCAGGTGCAGCTTATCTCCACCCCACAAATACTATACGGCACTTTCAGGGGCCCAATCGGCCAATTAAACATGGCCGGTTGACCCCGGCTCAGGGAGGCGGGGCCTCCAACACCCGCCACCGACCCCGGTTACCACAGAGGGGACCACCTGTCACTCCTCAGATCAAATGAAACCTTGAAGAGACAGAACTTCCCATGAACAGAGAGCACAGCTCCTAAATCTCTCTCGCCGGCGCTGGTGGGGGGGCTTTCTGCCTTTTCTACCCCTAAATGTCATTATTGTAATGCTGTAATCCAGGCATGCGCTTATCAAACAAAAAGGGCCGCCGCACGTTAAAACCCCCCTTGTTGTTGTGGTCTCCGTCATCATGCCGGCTGTCGCCGCCGCACTTAACCAGCGGCGTTCCATTTTTTTTTTTTCCCAGAATACGGACGAATGGCGAAGATAATAGAAAGAACCGCCTGTATGAATGTAAATATAACCTCAGAGGGAACCAAAAAGGACTACAACTTATTCAATTTAGCAAGCTTTGTCCCAGATTCGCCGGACTTTCTCGGCACGGAGCGGCCTCAGCTAAACAACTTTGGAGAAACGAGCGAGACGGGCAGCGGAGGAGGCAATGTGGGGGCGGGGATGCGGGTCCAGCTCGGGCTCCTGAGCAGTGGGTCAGGATCCGCCGGTGATTCCCACCCTTCTGCCAGCCCGCTTTGGCGTGCGCCTCCGCGCCGTACCGCCAAGGGCGTGCAGCCCCACGTTATTTACTGCGGCCTGCTGCGTTCGCAGGTACCGCCCACTGACCGCGCCTTTCTTCTCCAGGTGTCGGCTTATGCGGCAATTTGCATGCAATGAATTGATTGGCAGGGGGACATAATTGTCAGCAAATCCCATGGAATCATTTCCCATCCATTTGAAAAGCATAATGTGTTGGTTTTTTTTTTTTATTTTCCCACCCTCCCCCTCTGTGTTACAAACCCCACCCCCCCGCCCAACTCTCCAGCTCTCTATTGGAGGGGGATGGATAGAAGCACATAATCCCTCTGTGGTAATGTCATGCTGGCCTGCTGGACACAGATGAAAGCCACCGCAGGTAAGCAGGGCCCCCAAGCCCGGGCTCCAGGGGCCTTGTGGCGCGGCTGCCCCTCGAGTGCCCGCTTGGTCCCGCATGCCGTCGGGGTCACGGCAGAGAGCCATTGGGGGGGCTGGGCGTGGGACGCCAGCTCTGACGGGCGGAGCAGATTGGGCTGCATGGGACACCACAGGACCCTGGGCCTGGATCTGACTGGGACCTCGAACATCTGAAGTGGCTCTGTGTTTCGCATTTTTATACTCCCCCAAAAAATGTGTCTGTGACGATATGAAGGGCAATCGTAAACAGATCAACAACAAACAACGACGACAACGAAGACGACGACGATGATGGTCGTTAAGATGTTTGACAAATTTACGATTTTTGTCCAAGCCAATGTATACAGCTAACAGTGTTACACCAGTGTCTGAGACTGATTCCAAAAAACACCCAAAGCTCTTTTTTAAATACATTTAATTCTATTCAGAGAAATGGTTTATATCCAGGCTTTTTAGAAATTAGACATGATTCCCTGTCAGTGTTTTTCTTGTACTAATTAATTGATATATTTAATTTTAAGAAGTTTGACTGTTCAGTTATTGTTTATGGCCCACTATAGTATATTTTATATACTAATACCGATATATCCACTTCATATTGTAATTGATATTTTTGTGGCTATATAGAAATTAAACATGCTTCAGTTTGAATCACCACCTTTGGAACTTTTGTGGTAAAAAAAACTTTACGTTATTCTGTTTCTAAGTTTTTTGACTGCCTTCTGATGGAGCATGAGGAAGAACTAAAGATACTATCAGTGGTATTAGCAAGAAGGTGATTTTTATTAGATTGGTAGGTAGACTATCTATTGGTAGAATTTTATAAGCAGTATAACTAATGAATAAATCAGTTTAGCTTTCTTATATATATAGTCATCCAATCCATATGAATGTATACATTTTTGTGTGTATATAATAGATTTTATGTATATATTATAGTATACTGTATATACAGTGGTCCCTTGCTATAACGTGGTACACCTTTCGTGGCCTTTTGCAATTTTGCATGCTTTTTTTTTTTTTACAGTGCATTGTGTTCTGCGTCCTGATTAGCGCATTGTGTTCTGGGTCCTGATTGGCTATAGACCATTGTAAATCAATCTACTCCGTGCTGTGTCTCCTGTACAGTACAGAAAGCGTTCAGTGTCAAATTTACATAAATCTTCGATCGCTAGCAGTGGGACTCTGAAGTGCTGTACTGTATATTTGTAACTTTTCTCCCCAAAAAACCCAACACGAAACGTTTTGCACTGTCAAAGGCACCTATGGTAGCACCCAAAAGGCAGAGGAAGATGCTAAGAAAAGTGTATAAAGTGTGTAGTGAGGGGTTTTACAGCCTTAAAACATCTATAATAATTGTAAAAGATAAAGCTGACTACTTCGTGGATTTCGCCTATTGCGGGTTATTTTTAGAACGTAACTCCCGCGATTAACGAGGGATCACTGTATAGTATTTTTTACAGTAAAGTTTTTTTACAGTTAACATTTAAATTCTGTATATATAGTATATACACATACATACACATGCATATGGTCCGTTTGCTAAGTTTTGCCATAACAATGCATAGCACCATAGTGGGTGCCAGTGACCACTTAACTCTGCATTTGCTGGACTGTCAATGGATTCCTCATTTCCAGCATCACCCAGGGGAGTGCTTAAACATGGCTGGCTATTTGAACAAGCTGCAGACGAGGGCTTGTTCTCAATCAAGGGCCATGACCCCGCAGTCATCAGCCATTTAACCCCTGACCCCATCTGAGGCGGGCTGGAGGACTGACTGCCTGCAGGAATGGACATCATGCAATGGGCTGCCTCTGCTCTGCTACCGGAGTCACAAGCAGACAGCTCCCCGTCCCACGGCTAACCGGTGCATTCGTTCAGCTAACTTCCTAGTTAACAGATGCTTGTTTCAGCGCTTCCAGTTTTTTTACCTCCTCTGTCGGTTTTTATGGCGGTCCGCCAAAGTTACTTATCATGTCTGTCACTAACCATTGACTTAAATGACACCTTGAGTGATTCCATTCCAGCAGAGTACGCCGGCCTTCCCTCTTAGCAGAAACGGCTCCACATTAAGTCTTTGAGGCAGCACTCTTACTGTTTTTATTCTTAAAACTGCTGGATGTTATAGTTAAGCTGCTCACATTGCGCGCCTTGCACAAGTGTATGACAAAAGAGCTCTCATGGAAGTGTAACCTTCATGTGAGCAGTCGAGATCGGTAACCGCTGCCCTACCTGTTTCGCAAACTTTCGCTAATGTTCGTCACGTGGGACTGCGGGGAATTCAGGGTTACCGGACAAAGAATGGGCGCGAGGAACAAATGAGAGGGAAATCAGAATGAAAGGGGCGAGCGCACATAAAAATGCAAGTAGCCGTGAAGCAAATTTAGTTCAAGGCTTACAACCCGGGAAATAAATAAACAGAGAAATAGAGAAATGAAAGTGGGGCTGAACAAAGTATCTTTTAGTTGGTGCTGAGGCGATAACCTTGGGACAAGGTCAAGCTCTGTGTGATAACGTTTTTTGTGCTTGCCTTTTATTACTAACAAAATTATTGTATATAGCAACAATTATGATTTCAGTCTAATGCTTTAATCTATTTGGGTGTTTTGAAAAAACATTACACACTTGGGCACTCAGAAAAAAGAAAGATGGCGTGACCTTGAGAATGTATGTACGAAGATGGTGAAAATACATTCAATCCACTAGGCGTGTCCCCTCTGCCTTTGATGTTCTTATAAAAACAATATTTTACGCAAGATATTCAGCAATGACTGTTTTTTCACTTTTTTTATTAGCTCTATTTTACAGATTGAGATTTTGCTGTGAAACGGTCCGCTCAGTGTGTCTTTCAGAAATTACTTTGCTGATCACCTCAAGACCCTGTCCCCAGCTCGTAATATCAATACTTGCAAGGTGATCCACCATGGTTCAGCTAAAGTTGTCTGTCATTGAGTCTTAAACAACAATGTCAATGGTCTCACATTTTACCCCTGTTTACTGATTACATATATTATCCATAGAAATATTTAACAACATATTTTAATAGTATAGATCATTTCTTAAGTTTATATATGCAAGGTCTTATGTATGTCCAAGCCGAAGACCTCCTGTAATCGGTCTATTAGCCAGGGCACCAAACATTGACAATGGACAAGTAGGGCATGCAGCCTTGTAAACAACAGGATTAACTGGCCTGAGGTTCCATCTGAAACGACACAAAAAGGGTGCCATGTCAGACGAGGAAAGGGCAGAAGGCTTCACAAGACAGAGGTCAGAGGTCATTGTAGAGGTGACCGTTCACATGCTTCGGACCAGTCGGAAGTCCCCAGGCTGTGGCCACTTTGACCTCTGTCAATATCTCTCATCCTTTCTCTGCAAATTGAAATAATTGGCCACAAGTCTCTTGACCTGTATTTTTAAAATATGAGCTTGGGGACAGATGCATTGTGAAAGGATCGCCTTATGTGAAGAAGATGGCTGGGAGAGTGATTTTCAAATTATCCCAGAGGGCTGCATGGTCTTTTTACACACAGGCCGACACTGCCTTTACACACAGGCCGACGCCGCCTTTGCACACAGGCCGACGCCGCCTTTACACACAGGCCGAGTCCGCCTTTACACACAGGCCAGCGCCGCCGCCTTTACACACAGGCCGACACTGCCTTTACACACAGGCCGACACCGCCTTTACACACAGGCCGACACCGCCTTT
>JAODKN010000114.1:27023197-27050280 GCA_026774425.1 Petrocephalus zakoni
GAGGAGCGACCTCACTACTGCTGCTAAAATTTGCCAGTATACTTTGCAGAGGAGCGACCTCACTACTGCTGCTAAAATTTGCCAGTATACTTTGCAGAGGAGCGACCGCACTACTGCTGCTAAAATTTGCCAGTATACTTTGCCGAGGAGCGACCGCACTTCTGCTGCTAAAATTTGCCAGTATACTTTGCAGAGGAGCGACCGCACTACTGCTGCTAAAATTTGCCAGAGATGGGGGTGGGCTTATAAACTTTATTTATAATATCCAGAAAATCATCTCATGCCCCTAAGTTTCAGAACCAGCAACCTATATAATGTTCATGGGAATTTTGAAAAAGATCTATTAAATACTTTCAAAGTTACTGTGTTCACAAGGCTTGGGGTCTTCTGAAGTCACATAGTGCTGCTGCCTCATTATTGGGGCAATGTGTCTCAAAATAAAATGGCTTTTTAATGTTTTTTTGAGAAGTAGTAATAGGATGCACAAAACACTAGAAATGTCAGGAAATATTAAAATGTAACTGCCATTTAGTGGTATTGCTTTAGTTTTGGGGTGACGTCTCAAGATTTGTCTAGTTCCAGTTCTTCAGACAAACATGTCTGAAAAATATCTGTGAAATACTTTTGAGACATTTTGCTAAGAAGAAAATTTTCCGGGTATAATGTGTGTGTTCAGAGTTTAAAAAAATCAAGTACTTTTTGAGTTATCCATCTGACGAGAAAGTATCTGCTACAGTGGCAGACTGGACCCAAAAGCATGTGTATGTACATATACAATCACAATAAAAAAAAACTGAAAACCAGGGCACTCAAACAAAATCTAGTAAAATATGATGCCAACAAGCAGTTCACACATGCTCACACACAAGCATGCACTCACACACGGCGGAGAGGCACTAGTCTCTTACCTAAAGTTTTGAGGAGCAAGGTTGTGTGCAGCAACATCACTAGGGGAGCAACATACTGAAGGGCGATCACACAAAGGTAATAAAATACACGCGCCACCTAGGACACAGAGAAGACACCCCTCAGCTCATGATCATTATGTGAGAGCCGTAACGAGTGGGAATCTTATTTAGAGCACTGTAAACCAATGTGCCGGAATTATGTTGGCCACCTGGAGGCACATCCTGAACTAAACAGTGACGATGTGCATGAAATGTAACCAGGACGGTTACACATTTGGACACATGCGTGGGAACCTGATTCTCTGGAGGCACCTGGGCTCGTGAATCATTTTACTAGTCACTAAGGCCATTTGGATGAAGGACCATGTATACGACGTGGATACATCATAAGCAGATTAACGTGATACTGTACATAAAACTTCTTAAACGAGTAACAAGTGTTCGCAAGGTGACCAGATGAAAGTAAGATCACTGTGAAGAGGAAGAACTGGGTTATATTTAGATGGGCAGTTATTAGGACGGCCCTTTGCTCACTGGCAAAGCCTAAGCCTCACGTCTGATGCTGTATCTATAGACCATTTGTGTTTCAGGCTTCACAATCTCATGTAAAGGAGCAAAGTATCCTGTGGTCAAAGCAAGTCCACTGTACCACTTTGCAGATACATGCATTCCCAATCCCTATGCCCCCTCCCCCCCGCCCGCGAATTCGGTTACCATCTTCTGTAAGTCGACGGTGCTGATGCGGCCCGCCTCCTTCTTCATCTGCTCCACCCCCTTCTTGGCCAGGTTGAGGTAGGCCTGCAGGTGGCAGCGCATCACGGCCAGCCTCAGGACACACAGCAGCAGGATGGCCCACAGGCGCAGGGTGTCGTACGTTCTCTCCGTCATCCTGTGGGGGGCACCAGCTGGGTCAAGCCTCCAGTTCACACTCGCACCAGACATTCATCATGGCCTTGCTGTAGAGCTGCAGACGTATCTGCATGGGGTCCTTGAGGTTTGGGGACCACACTTAATACTAAATGTTTCTTATTCAGGAGATGCTGAAAAAGCATGTCCTGCTAACCGGCTAGCTAGCTCTGATCTTGAAACATCTGGGGCAGGTGACGTTCTGAGCGGGGGCCCAGATATGACAATCTCAGCCCTTGGGCCTTAAAAACAGGGTCACCTTTGCTTCACATTAAGCACTAGGCTGTCTGCGATATGCCTTACCTCATTTAAGCGTGAAAAGGGGGCAACAGATATTAATGCACATTATTGCCAGTAACTGTACTGATGCACACAGCTCAATGAGTCTCCAGTGAACAACTCACAGTACACCATTTCAACTGCTTAGTTTCAACTGGCCTCATAAGTTCCAAAAACTACATTCATATTGGCCTAAAAACATTCAATATAAAGACAAATTGTCAACTGGTACAGGTTTAGTAAAAGGTTCAAACATAATCAAGACCGGGAAATGAAAATGAGGAGAAACTACATCGATACACAAAAACACGGACGCACGCATGCACGCACACACACACGCACAAAAGCGGTGAGAAAACACGGAAAGGATAAAAGGAAGAGGACACTCACAAAGGCACAGTAAAAGGAAGAGGACACTCACAAAGGCACAGTAAAAGGAAGAGGACACTCACAAAGGCACACTAAAAGGAAGAGGACACTCACAAAGGCACAGTAAAAGGAAGAGGACACTCACAAAAGGCACACTAAAAGGAAGAGGACACTCACAAAAGGCACACTAAAAGGAAGAGGACACTCACAAAGGCACACTTTCCTTCCCCAGGCTGGGGTTCATGATGTAGTCCTTGGTGATAGGTTTCACCCATAAGAGTACCATAATGAGGGGAGCCAAAAAGTTGATGTGTAGCAACGTCCTGCAAGAAATCAGGGCAGAAACAAATATAGCTTTTCACAAAACAGGAAGGAAAACACCTCGCTTTACGTCTTCCCCGGATCGGACACGGCTTGCAATGCAATTCTAGACAATGGTGTCACAGCCTCTGAAATTCTTAATTTTATTAATTAAATTTTCCTCCTTTCTCATCTGTGGCAGTTGATAAACTTTTTGTAAGCAAAAGCGAGGGCCCAACTCCTTACTGCCTACGAAGTCTCATAGAAGCAGTCGCATAGCCATTACGAAGCTTTATTAAATCAGATGAGGAAGGGCGGCTTTAAATATAAACTTCATTGTTCTCGTGAGAATGACCTCGCTGAACAGGAGCGTGCTACGCAAGGATACTGACTGGCGAGCTAAGCCCATGAAATAATGTACAATCACAGCTAAGTGAATATTCTTTCAATCAGACACAGGAGGAAAAAAAGCCAGATCAACGGAAAAAGTTTTTTTTTTGTGGGAGGGGAAATCAAATGCCCTGCCCTTGAGAGCAGCTCAGCAACGAAGCACACAGCTTTGATTGCCCTGCTGGAGGTACGCGTCTGAGCCGCTTACTGCGTGACTTTGGCTGTGGTGAGGTTCAGGGCATCCAGGTGCATCTGAGCCAGCCGCAGCCCTGGAAAGCTCAGGAAGGCCCCGATCAAAGAGCACAGCAGGGCCAGGATGAGCTTGAACGTCAGCCTGGATATGGGCCCCCTGGTGAGAGCGAGCACATGGATGGGCGTGAACAGACTGCGTGGCACAGACCCACTTAAATGGCCGATTTAAAAAATTTAAATAATTAAACTTACTGCGACTCCAAGCCCTGGTTTTCCAGAAACTGCACGGCACTTTCTGAGAAGTTTGTAAAACCTACGGAGTGGCATAATTACCATAAGTGCAAAATCCAGACTTTGGGAAAGCAAAACACCGTAAAGAATTAGCGAGGTGTTAAGTAATGGAAGCCAAAGTCACGCGCTGCCATTTTGGTACGAGCGAATTGTTAAAGATCTGTTAAACAATTATTAAAAATCCCAATTTCAACTGAATTAAAACTAAGACATTATTAAAACATTAATATTTCTATCATTTTAATATAGTCAAATTCAGGTTTCCTTGATGATTCAATACAGAATCAATGTTGCATCAAACGCTACTCATGCCTTGTAGCACTTACCCGTTTCAAGGCCAAACTCCAGGTAGTTCTCAGTAACAATCAGGATGGCCATGGCTTTGACGAAGAAGAAGAAAGCAAAGGTTATGCAGAGAGATCTTTCCCCACCCTCCTCCACCCTGAAGTAGTGCATGGTCAGGGAGAAGAGATTTTTTCTGGAGATGGTAATGTTAAGGAAGAATCCAAATTCAAATTCAACATTATACACAGGGTTCAGGGTAATGAAACGACAATTCACGATGGAGTTGGGTGTGAAGAAAGTTCAATTCAATTCAATTCAGTTTATTTTTATATAGCGCCCTTCACAACAGGGTCACAATTTATAATGGCACATATACTGTAGCTACAAGAAATGTAGAGGTTAAGGACACCCAACCAATAACTCAACGGTTGCTTGTTCGAGCCCAAGAAAGCAGCCCACCATGCCGACTTCAAATAAAACACCCTAATCCGAATTTCTCCAGATAAACGATGAGATGCGTTAGCTGAAAGCATCAACGGTAAAGAGCCATGTCGATCGTGCCAGACCGAAGAAGTCATGGGACATGGAGAGACAAAGAAAAAACAAAGGGAAAAAAATGACGGTTTACACTGGTTTTCAAAATTCTTGCGACTGTGTACCTATGCATGCTAAGTATTTCATTTACAAATGGGACACTATGCTCTCCAAATTCACGTAGGACCAAAGGTAAGAGCCTCTCCTACCCTTCTGAACGGAAGCATTTTAGTAGGGAATCACAATATACATAGGGTCACACAAACTGCATTTCACATATTTGAAATTTTGGACTTTTTGAAAGAACATTATCCTATTTGTCTAGGGCTATGTGGTATATCGAATTTTTACAGTACATACTACATTTTCAAAAAACGACCAATGAGTACTCAGCATACGTGTGGGACCTCCTTCAGGACAGCTGAAAAAACGACCAATGAGAGCTCAGCATATGTGTGGGACCTCCTTCAGGACAGCTGGAAAAACAACCAATGAGAGCTCAGCATATGTGTGGGACCTCCTTCAGGACAGCTGGAAAAACGACCAATGAGAGCTCAGCATATGTGTGGGACCTCCTTCAGGAGAGCTGGAAAAACGACCAATGAGAGCTCAGCATATGTGTGGGACCTCCTTCAGGAGAGCTGGAAAAACGACCAATGGGAGCTCAGCATATGTGTGGGACCTCCTTCAGGACAGCTGGAAAAGTATCTCATGAGGCCACCTCATGAACTGGGGTAGAGGAGACAGTAGGGTCAGTCAGTCCCTCAAGAGCCCAATGGGGGGATATGTACCCTAATATACATTTAATACACAATGAACACAAAGAGGTATATGAGCAAAAATAAGAAATATTGATTGTGGTTGGTTACATGCAATAAAGCTGAAAGAATTAGTTTTGGGGTTTTTGATTTGTGGCTACCGACAAAGCGGAAATGGTTAAAAATCATCAATTTCAGATTTTTATTCTTTAATAAAAAGGCAGTCACACGAGCCAGCGATCTGCAAAGCAGTAGTTTGTGGCAGTAGAACGGTCAGGCCTGCTATAGCTATTACGGAATGAGGTGGGCCTGGAGTACCCAATCAGAAGCCTGGCCATGTGATTATATGTAATTGCCCCCCCCCCAAAAAAAAATCTTCCTGGCCCACCCTATTACCGAGAGCTGGAGCCAGTCCTGACCTGAAGTATGGCATTAACCAGCCTTGGCATTAACCGGCCTTGCTACTGCTAGACACAATAAGTGCTTGATTTTGGGAAACCTCTGGACTAAAAGAAAAAAGACATAACTAGTCAGTTTTATTACGGGAATGAAATGCCACCCAAAAACCTACAGCCTTCTAGGTCACTCTAGCTCTTGACTGAATTCATTCTGGCCATATCGGTTTACGGGAGATGCACGCACACGTTCGAGCGCCCACGGAGTGGGGTGCTCGTCTCTGAAACTCGAGCACACTGGCGTCATCACGTCACGCACCATTCACCTCACTAGGTAGGCTCCCAAGCCACCACGGGAGTCATCCGTCCCACCGAGACACCAGGCAGCATTTCGACATCACGTTACTGGATCCTGGCTGACAAGCGTAAATAAATCCGGAACTGAGTAGGTCCATTCATACATGCGGCTATATCATTATCTCTGAGCTCAGCCTCCCCCAGCCGCCGACCCCCCAGAGCAAATCAGTTAGGGCTTGCTGGCAATACGGCATCTTCAATTCTCCACAGCAGGCAATAGTGGGCTTTTGCCAAATGTATACTCGGTCGCAGAGGACTCCCATCAGGCCAGATTGAACCCTTGGGCTGTGACTAGGATAATTCTTATGATTTGGTGACAAATTAGTGGAAGAAAGTACTGGGTACAAGACGGCACAGCCAGCTCTGTAGTTATGGACCTTCCCAATTCACTTCCATTTAATTCAGAATGAAGAAAGTCATATACATAGCCTATATTCCACGGCTCCAAAGTGTGAGTATGTATTTTTCTTAACAAGTAATACAAAATATGGCTTCCCTGATTACAAGGTATACACAATAATATATAAGGTCTCCATCGAGTGAATCCTACAAAAATGCACTGATGAATACAAGGCTGAGACCTCAGTGACTGGTACAAGACCAGCCAAATTACAGCAGGGACCTAAAGTCCAAGGTTTAAGTTCTTGGATGAGGGTCCATCCAAGAGACCATTTAGCTGGGCTTATAATGTAAAACGGATTCTTGTGAACGCGCGAAACCCCCCAAAACAGCCAGTATCTCCCCTCAACATAGCATAGATGCTTACGCAGGTACCATCTATGTACAAAACACTTCCTTCAGGAAATTCTGAGTCAAAAAGAAAATCTGATGAGAAAGATCCTGTCAATGATATATTTTACCACATACCTTATTCCCCAAAGCCTGGTTTTCAACAGTCACCCCACAGCAGGGATGCAGTAGCATGCTTTAAGATGATCACAGGCAATCAAATCCAAATTCCTTTCTGTGCCAGAAAGTCCCTCTAGATGTTATGTTCCTTTTTTGTATCCTTTTTGTCCTTCCTCGTTGCCTGGCGGTCCTATTCTCCCTCCCTCTGACTCTGCCACACCCTCTCGAACAGGCAAAGCTGCAGGTATCCCAGCAACCAGAGAAGTTCCATCCAGCTGGGCTCACCCCTCAGCCTCTGCACCAGTCTCTGGGACAAGGACATCAACATTCTCCCAAATTACGGCCCAGCCCCAGGCCACCAATGATTCTGCTACCCAGAGACACAGGGTACCTAGAGCTACAAGGGGCAGCAGCGTTCAGCAGCGGTGAATGACAGATTGTGTACTTCATTTTTAAGATTTTCTTTTCTGAATCAACTTTAATTTGTGGCCCACTACACTACCACTGAAAAATACCCAAGTTCTATAGAGGAAAATATATAGGAACAAGAACCTCTCAGTAGTGAGCTACATTAGTGGTCAAAATCGCGGAAACATTTCCAATTTTTAGAGACCGCAGAACTGTTGCTCGAGTAGAGTGCCCAATGTATAATATTTGTAACATTCTTTGATTGATTATAAACATTACCGCCAATATTCGTGCAGTGATTGCAGTGAAAGCATAATGCCAAAAATGCTAGGCATTTCCACTATTTTGGCCAGTAGTACAGGAAGTGATTCTGTACCTCTCACAGCTTGTTATACCTGGCACTACACACTTGCAATCACAATCCTACCCCAGGTTAATTTTCCAAACTACGAAGACCTACATGTATTACAAACAAGAAAAACCAACGCTCGACATTTCAGCTTTGTGAATTTTAAGTTTCATTAAATTTTGCCCTGGTGTTGCACGACTTATTATTTATTATTAGACTTATACAGATAGCCATTTATTTTTAAGTTAGAGAGTCGTCAATTGCAGTGACAACTTATGGTTTTGGAACCATTCTGGGCAACTGTCAGTTTAAGATGCCTCAACTCTGTCAAATGTTATTCACATAAACAGGTCATTTGACGTGTGCTCAAGCTGTGTCATTCCAGATATACTCAGCAATCGATACATTGTCATTTTTTTCCTGCCTCATCATTGTAATAAAAGCATAACAATTACTTGTGTAGACATGTGGAATTAATGTCCATGGCACACAACCTTAATCTGTCAACAAGTTACAGAACAATTAAACACCTCAGGGGAAGACGCCACTAGGCAACCATTTTAAAATCATACCAACATTGACCCAAGGGAAAGGGACAATGAGAAAGCTTCGACACAGAAGCTATCATGAATGTACAGATATCCAAGTTGCTACTTCCTCAGCTGTTACGAAGCTTTTCAGCACAGAGAGATTGATGATCAGCCTCAAACAAACCATGTTTGATTTGTTTAATTTTGAGAAGAATTGTTCCTTAAACTTCACCAACATAAAAAAACACCAAAATATTTTAGATGTATGTTTATAGTTAAACACCATTGACCAATGTTGACATTGGATTGGAATCCATAATGTGTCAAAATGCTACTGATGAGTTCATCATCACTTGACTTTGGTCTGTATGTTGACTGAAAAGCTTCCCAACATTCCTAACATAGCAATTCAAAGCCATGAATAAAACCAGAACATTTTCTCTCCTGTATGATTACAGGCATCAGAAAAGGTATCAGATATGAAGTGCATGTAATGCTGCTGTCTACATCTTGAGGATCGACACTACAGTAATGCCAATGTCTCTTTAACTCTGGGCACTTTGTTCACTATGGACACTTAGCTTGTTTTACCAAGCAGCGTTCTTATGAAAAGCTATCTCCAACTCTTATCGGCTAACAATGATTCCTGCATTCTCTCACTTGAGAAATTTGATCCAGGCTGACTCCATTGAACCCAATCACATTTTTTCCTTTTCAAACCTATGAACCTGACGATTTATATCTTTATGCGTACTTAAATTTCTCAATGGTCACATACAACTGACGTTAACCACTTACTTTATTGGCCAGGGACACCCTACTTTTCAGTAGAACTTTTCTTCTAACCAGACATTTATTTATTTAATACACACACACACACACACACACAAAATAAACAAGGTCTGCTATAGGTTTTATATAGGGGACTTGTGTAGATGTATTGAAAGGGTTCTGCTCTTGGGGGGGCCGGGAGGGGAGCCTTGACACAGGAATGTTTTTAAAGAGCCGTGTTGGAAAAACTGACAAAGGATACATGACAAAGGCCAGCACTAGGAGACACCAGACCACGCTGATGTTCATCTCGCCCGTGGGCTCAGCCAGGCTGTAGTAGAGCTCCGTAATGAAGTAAACCACAGTGGCTGCCACCGTAAAGTCCACCAGCCACTGGTACTCGGGGAAGTAATGCAAGGCTAGAGAGGGACAAAGGGATGGAAGGACACACATCAGGTTTGCATTAGGATGCCACAAATTCACATGGTGATGCCAAGTCTGGCAGAAGGTACAGGAGGAATGTTACACACGTTAATTGGAATAGCTATCAGTGCCAGTGTAAAGCACTCATACACTGCAATTTATACTTATACACTGCAAATCAGCCAAAATATGCATATAACAATGATTGGCACATGATCATTTACCCAGTGTGTCCACTTCTGTAATCGACTTGGTCTCCAGCTGCAGATCGATGTCCTTGGGAATGGTTAGCGGTTTGTTATCTATGTGTCCGTTGTATTTCCTTAGAACATAATGTGCAAAAAGAGCAGTCAGGTGGGAATAAATAATAATAATAATACATTACATACCTCAAAGGCAATTAAAATCTTTCCAGTTCTGTCATAAATGGCAAAAAAAAAAAAATAAGGGTGTTAAAAAAAAAGAAAAGAAACGAAACAGAGTTTGCTATATAGAGGGATGTAACATTTACTTTCTAGAGACTAACCAAAAGAATACATAATGTATAACCATCTCCCGTAATGCAAAGGGCCACCTCAGTGACAGAAGGTGAGTTCATCACCGGAATGAAATGCAAATGTTTGGTACATGCGATCAGACATAAATATTTGATGGGTAGCGCAGTGGGCGTCATGGTGAAATCAACGACTCTGACCACGGGGGGGATGCCCCACTCATGACATCTGAAAGGGGAATGGGCAGCCTACAGACACGGCACTGTAGAAGCCCTTGCTCCTGCATTTGGCAAAGGGGGCGGGGGGGGGGTCCCTCTTAAAATGTAGCACAACTGTAATGAATTTGGTTTTCCTCCGTAAGTAGCTTAGAGTAGCTCTCGGCCCTGGCTAATGGAAACTAAAATAAGGCATCAGAGAGGTACATGACATGGCGGGCGCTGGGCAGCAGCCCGTCTCGTGCGTGCGGCACTGTCGCGCCCCCCCCCCCCACGCACAGCCGGCTGACGAGCCCCGTGATGACAGCGCGGAACGGGTCTCACCGGCTCGGCCGTTTCCAAGGGAAACCAGGAAATAACCAGCCGTTTTTAATCCCCCCCGTCCCTCCTCTTTTCACAGGATTAAGAGGACAGGCTGCAAAAAAGGCAACATTTAAGCAGAGAAAGGTGCGGCTCCCAGACGCACAGGTGTCGGGGCCTAACGCTGGGTGGCCGCCAGCAGGGAAGAACACCACAGCCCCTGTACGGGCCCTGGGAGAGGGGCTTCTTAATTTCGGGGGTGGGGGGTTATAGGGTCAAAGTGGATAGGGACGCAGGGGGGACACACACTGTAAATGCACACAAGTAAGTGTCATCGGATTTACTCCTTCCATGGACAAGCGTCCAAGAGGAAGAGGACCAGGCAGACACGTCTGACACTAAATCCCATTTAAACCAGTAACGCGCTGCGCTTCTGTGTGACTGCAGCCCTTATACCACAATTCATCTCCAGCATATGATGTGACACCGGCCACCAAGGGGGGGCCCTGATAAAGAGACAGTCTTTCATCATGTCGGGGGGGTGTCAGCATGGGTAAATAAGACAAGTGTCCTAAAGGTCTGAATGGAATACAAACAGCACACGCACACACACATAGACACTACCTTTTATAAGTAAAAAGAATAAAATCTAGTGAAACACCTCATGGGTCTGACATGATTACCTTACATATTTTTTTTTCCTCCCCCAGACCTACCTGCCTGCCTGCCTGCCTGCCCACTACTGACCCCCCCAACCCCCCGCCTCCGCCCGCCCAGCAGGGTCTTCACCTATCCTTCTTGTTCTTTCCTTTCAGCTGCTTCCCAGCGAGGCTCCTCAACTCATCTTCCGTGGGATGCTGGTACCACTTTAGGCTGAGAGCGAAAGAGAGAGAGAGTGGGGGAGAGGGGGAGAGAGAGAGAGAGAGAGAGAGAGAGAGGGGACTCACTGAAGGGTCTAGGAAAATGCAGCAGTTCTTCAGACAGGAGCACCACTAACAGGACACCCCGCCAGTCATGAGGGGAGGAAAGCCCCCTTAATGTGCAAGCAGGACCTAAGAAAAAGTAAACGATGCCCAGATCTGCATCCTGCTAGAAGGTAGCGTTCAGCAGTTCTGCGGCACATCATCAAAATCCTAAAAATAATTTGAGAAATAAGTAACATTTGCAGTGCACAGAGAGACAGGACACTCTCTCAGAGCCTATCACTGGTTCTTGGGGGTGCGGTCCCCCCCCCCCCATCTTCCTTTGGGAGAGCGGACGGTGCGCCGATACCACATTTCACAGGACTGTGCTGCGGGTTTCTGTCGATGACAAGCAGTGCGCGACTCATCGCGACACAACTATTTAAAGCTTGCGGCCGATTCATCATGCAACAATACTTATCTAAAGCAACAGGATTAACAGATTTGTAATACGCATGTTCAAAGTGTGAGGCTTTTTAAAAGTCACTTGGTTTCTAAAAAAAAAAAAAAAAAAACAAGAACCCGAAGGGAAGACATTGAAAGTCATGAAAGTCATTCAGAACAGTATGAAATCAAGGTACAACCCCTATCCCCGAGTCGTGCTTAGCAAGTGCTTATGGGTGCTCATTTAGAATAAAGGTCCCGTTTTCACCAGCTAGAGAAATTAGAGGCACCAAAAGTGACGTCACTTCAGAACAGTGCTCCTCCAAGAATGACTGGCGAGCATCCCGAATCTGTCCCTCTCAAAGCAAGCAGGAGGAGGGAATTTCTAATGTCCAGCTATCCTCCTTAAGGAACGGCCTTAAAACCCTCAGAACTCAGTCTGGAGGCCAAAAACTTCATTTTCAAAGGGGGAGGAGGTTCTTATCACACAGAAATGTATCAAAAGCTGAATTCAGGGGAGTTGCGATATTTTTTTCCATGTTTGTTCCTTAATTAAGTTTATATTAACAAATAAACTCTCTGGGGCTATGATCAGGCCGCTACTTGCACCAAACTTTACTGAAAGTACTTCAGAAAATCACTGATTAATTATTCAGTGTGCTCCCAAAAGCTGTTTACTCTGGAACACAGGGTGCTAATTAGAGAAAATTAAGCCAGTGCCCCCTCCCCCAATAACTGAGCTGCCCCCATCCTCTCAGGAGTGTCCTAGTGCTAAAATATAAATCGCTACACCCCAATGAGACACACATAGAGCAGAGCTGATGAGTACAGCAACATACAGGGAAAAGAAGAACCATAGCAACATCATAAATAACAATAAATGCTGCTTTACCTTTTTAAAACCGTGATAATGAAGCCGGTCACTAAAAAGCATTATGACAGAAGCAATGAAAGCAAGCATGTCTTACCCTCCGCTGCAGAGCAGCCACCTTGCGAAGGAGTAGTGAGGTATAATCTTCTGAATGACACTGGCCATTACCATGGTAACCACCAGCTGAACACCAATCACACCCTGGGAGGGAAGAACGTTAAATACATTTCCAAGGCACCGTTAAAACAGGAAAGTGATCCAGTTCATCCAATTCAAAACAACTTCCTCGGCCAACCTGACCCATCAATGGCACTGTATTTCAGGCCTTTAAAACGCGGGTAGACGTGAATGTGCAAGACGCCGGATGGCGGAGTAGGGCTCAGTAGCATTCATAAAGGATGATCTCTGCGAAATGGTGACGATCCTTGTATTACGACGCTATTGGGAAACCCTGTTTTGGAGCGCAGAACGCATTCTTTACTGGTTAAGATGTACTACAATGCTTTACAGAAATTTCTTGCACTACAAAAGAACAAGACATTCATTTTACCAGCTATGATACTAACGGTCAAGCTAAGTAAAAAGGAGCAAGTTAAAATATCAGCATCAGCCAATACTCAATAAAAAAAATCAAGATATCAGCATTATGGATGTCACTATCGATTATAATCAATAAATCGAGTAATCTACCGGTTAATTTGATGATTCACTGAGCAATCGTTTAAAACATAACGTAAAATATAACATAACATAACAAGGACATTGCATTTGGTGCAAAGCAGGAACTGACCAACCACTGCAGGATCACACATAGGATCAATTTAAGGCATTTAAATTACATGTTACAGGACACGTGACCGCCAAAAAGCCACGGCAAACATGTACATTCCACACAGACAAAGCGGCGGTGTGCAGCGACAGCCCTACCCGCTGCACCGCTGTGCCGCCCTAACAGGCTGCTACGATATGCCATGCTAATATCGACGTGGCACTCAATGCGCATGCAATTCTCACATTGCAAGGACTGCAAGAGTTTGCCGGGCTCAATTTTTGGTCAGAGGAAAGAAAATTTAGCCAAACTTTCAGTTCTAACGAAGGTTCCTTTTGGAAATTATCAAGTATATGTTTGGAAATTCAGCCTAAAGTTTGCCCCTTTGGCGTGAGCTCTGCAGGGACTCTCTGGGGCATAATCACTCTCATACACTGCCGTTTGGCTCACTCAGACCGTGCCGCGAGAAATTACAACGGGCAAAGAGGAGGAAAGGGAAACAGAACTGGTCATATACATGGTTATATACAGAAATATTATGTATTCCAGAGAAATGAGATGGAGCAAAAGAAAGTGTTTTATGTCTGATGGCACAACTAACAGCTATACCTCCAACTTATGTGACAGAAGTTAATCTACCAACAAAGTCTATTTGGCTATATAGCCAATTTTAACTCATAAATGTCGCAAAAACATCAGATATAATTTAGCCCTACTCAAAACATTATTATTTGGCCAATATAATACCGTATTACATAAGATGATATGGCTAAATGACTGGGCTAAGTTTTGTTTTAGCAGTGATTATTAATATTTTGACAGTTTACTTGCGATGAGTTCTCTAAGTAAAGCGATTTAAAGTCAGAGTGAAAGATAAAGACTACTACTAGGCTAGGCTACTCCAAGAGGCTAAACAGCACATACCTATAGCTAACCTCGCATTATTGGGTGAGTCCGTCAAACCAGAAAGTCTTCTCTAAAATAATCAAATAATAATAGAATTTACAGGTTTTGGATGCATGGCATTGTTCCTTCAATAATCATAATCAAATTGTGTTGCAACCAATGATTTACATTCCTGATACACACATGCAAACAAACGGTATCTATATCTATGTGGAGACTAGGCGGCATAACCCTAATCCCTATGACAACCCTAACCCCTACCCAGCCCCAACCTTAACCATAAGTAACCAAACAAAATACAAGACTTTTGGCATTTGTAGTCTTTTTATTGCATTCTGAGATTTTTATGAAACTGAGTTTCCCCTTGTGGGGAAAAATAAATGTCCCCACAAGTTCAAAATAACAGGTTTTTATGACATTGTTGGGACATTTGCCCCCTCCTCTCTCTCTCTCTCTCTCACACACACACACACACACACACACATACACGGCAGGAAAGTTCAGGAAGGCCTGATTAGTAAACTGGATTTTCTGACAGATCGTAAATGACCTGTAATGTGAGGTGAAACATTAATTTACAACAAAATTACAAAGAGAGAGCGTCAACTAAATATAATTATAAAAACACTCAAATATGGGTGGCGCAGTGGTTAGGACCATCGCATCACATGTCTGGGACCAGGGTAGGATTCTCCGCCAGGGTTTCACGTGTGTGGAGTCTGCATGTTCTCCCCGTGTCATTGGGGGCATTCCTCTGGGTACTCCATCCCCCCCCCCACACAGTCCAAAAACATTTTGAGGTTAATTGGAGTTACCAAATTGCCCATAGGTGTGCATGTGTGAGTGAATGGTGTGTGAGCACGCCCTGTGATGGGCTGGCACTCCATCCTGGGCTATTCCCTTACTCAAATAAGGCTCTAGGCACTCCTACAACTCCTCGTTCCAGAAGCTCTAGATCACTGATGGTTGCTTCTGTTAACCTACTCACTGCATCA
The DNA here is from genome assembly GCA_026774425.1 of Petrocephalus zakoni. Classification (NCBI taxonomy): domain Eukaryota; kingdom Metazoa; phylum Chordata; class Actinopteri; order Osteoglossiformes; family Mormyridae; genus Petrocephalus; species Petrocephalus zakoni. The sequence goes on from JAODKN010000114.1 coordinate 27,038,388, forward strand.
CAGATGAGACACCGATTCCAGAACCTAATAAATAGCCCGTCGATGTGCCGCATGCCCATGGTAACCAGTGAGGACTGCATGTCCTCTGCAGGGTCACATGGGTCCAGAGCCTATTCCAGGGCACCATATACACAACTCCGGGGGACAACTGAGGCTGGGGCGTTGATCCATCGCAGGGTTATTCACACTCATACTCCATTCATACGCATAATTTGATTACTCCAACACACCTAAGCATGTTTTTGGACTGGAGTACCCAGAGGGAACCCCCACAGCGACTAGGAAAGAACATACAGACTCTACACATGTAGAGGCAGGGTGGAGACTCAAACCTGGGTCCTAGAGGTATGAGGCAACAGTGCTAACCATGCCAGCCACTGCAAGAGAAAGAAAATGTACATGGCGAAAGAAGACCATTTAAACACTACAGGAAACTCTAAAACAGGCAAGCAAGCACTCAATGGCGATGTCAGGGCCATTAATATTGTAATCTAGATGGGAAGGATAAGATTTAAAATAGGTGTATAAAATTTTATAGGTGGTTCTCTTGCATAAATGCCAAACTACAGATGTTGATATTAAGCTGACAAATGCACCCCCCCCCAACAAAGAACATCCCATAAAACTTCCAGGAAACTAAGGCGGGAAAAAACGGCTTAACGCAGCACAGCTTAACAATGAAGGCTGCCATATGAAATAAAAAATGCTCTGTCTTCCAACACCTCAGCAAATCTAACCTCGCCAGTTCCAGAGAGCCGTGCACCTCCAGACTCACAAAGAGGACCCAAAGACACAATTAGCCACATAAGACTAGCCCCCAGGGGACATCTGAGGACCATCGACTGTTTTCAGACACACGGAATCACCGTGGGACAAACGCGTCTGATTTATCATGCTTAAACTTACAACAGCGGTAAGTCCTTCCCGAGAACTGCTCTCAAAACAAATCAGGTAAAAGAAGAAAGTCCACAACAGCAGTTTGAGTTGTACCATCGACCCCTTCCCCCAGATTCCAACTAGTCGAACACCTAATCTGTGCCACCATGAAGGGGCGAGCACTGTATGGCGCGTGGTCTTCAAAACAAAGCTCAGAGTGCCACTGGAGAGTCAACAGAAGGACCACAAATGATCAAATAACAACTGTGAAATGGTACAAGTTACCGACCATGAACTGGCCTGTAATTAAATCCCATTTCACAAAGAACAAACAATATTAATAATCAAGTAATTCCAGCACACACAACAAAGGGAAAATGGGCATATAAAATGATTAGAGGACGTTCTTTTTTAATAATTTTTTTTTTTAATACATGTGTAACATCCCCTTGCATAAAACCAAACTAACTGAATGCAACAGCATGTTAAGCAGGTAGGGCAGCCCAACTTGTCAACTGAGGACAGCCATAGCTACGGCCTCGGGGAGCAGGAAACCTGTGCCGGGGGTCACCCTGGCTAGAGACAGGGACGCCGATCCATCACAGGACACAAACTCAAACACTACCACGAATCCAAAGAGATTATTACCCACCTTATTACCCACCTTAACTGCCGGAGGAGAATGAAGCACGCAGAGCAAACAAGCAGGGGAAGAACAGGCAAACTGCACACACATGCAACCAGGGGCAAAAAAAAATGTAACCGTTATAATAAAAATGTGTCAAAGCCGGAGCAGATATACAAACAGTCGCTGTGAAGTAATAACAGGCAAGCAAAGGACTAGAAGCACGCAACAGGTCATCTCGACATCCAGTGCGGAATAAAGGTCTCAATCCAGTGGCACCCAAAAATTTCCACCAACTTTATGGAACATTCACCTATTTGCCATAGAGGATTTATAACACGACCATGGGTGGTATGTAGATTTATCATATTTTATTCCACACTGTACTTCAGAGTTCAATCTGTGCAAAAGGCTGGTGTTTAACTGCACTTGAGTACTACACAATGCGCTGTGATACAGCACCAGATCTAATTAAATTTCTTACTTTTAAAATTCCAAACCTAGATTTCCAGGTATTGCTTCATATCAGAAAACGACAAAGAGGAAGTCTTCAAATTTTTTGGCAGGGTATTAATGTATGTATGGGACAACAGGACAGTCACCGTTCCTACTACAGATAAGCATAATTCACCACATGCCCGTAGTGCTTGGAACGGCAGAAACAAAATGAAGACCTTATAGCGACTGTGATGGCTTATTTCTGGGGTATCTTCCTAATACCAAAGCAACTTGCAAACACAAACAAAAAAAGCCTTTATTGCACAAAGGAATTTATCATCTTAAAGTACATTGAATAAGACAAGGCTGTCATAACAAGCCAACCTTCCCCCAGCAGCCAATTTCCAGACGATTTCGCTGCCGTGTGAACAGTTCTTCATCATGTCTCACTTTGCTGATGTGCATAATTTATAGAAAGCGGTCAGGCTCGCTGCTTCTACAATTTCAGTATTACTGCCTGCTGAACCGGATCCTGCACACAGCCACCATCGGCTTTCCGTCTATATTTATATTATAGATATATAAGCCGCTAGAGCACTGCAATTTCGCCATCTGATGGAATTAACAGTCCAAAGGACGACCCGGCATAAACAAACACGGCGTTTATGTTCTTGATTATGTGCAGTGTCAACTCAAGAAACGATGCACCCAAAATTATTCTGCATACTTACACTGATTCAGCTTTTAGGGTTAGGTAGGAGAACTCTGTAGGTTTCCAAAAGAATGTCAATATCTAGATAATACAGGGCGTTAATTAAAAACCGAACACGACAAGCAAAAGTGAGCATGAGAAGTACTTTAATCCACTGATCTCTCATTTAAAAACAACAAAAAAAGCAATCTGTGCTTTGTTCTCTAAAATAAAGGTTTGATACAGTGCATACGATAACCAAACAATTTTATCTCAATGACCGGTAGGCCCAATTCTTCCCAAGCGGTTTGAAATTTGAAGCTCCTGGAAAATTTGCTGAAGCCGTTTTAACAAGTGCAAATTCAGGAGGGCGCTCAACAAAATCACTGCCTTTTGGGCCACCGACCTGCATCAGGAAGGGGGGTTTGCGGTTCGGGGGGTGGCCGGTGGAAGGGGGTTTGGGGGAGCCTTTGGATGAATACAGGGATTTGGCCAACTGCCACATTTAGATCGGAAGTCCAAAGTCAGGACCTTTACTGGAGTCACACAGGGTAGTCCAAAAAGTACCAATTTATTCTTAAAGTACTTCCAAAGGGATAAATAATTATTTGGGCCTATCAGCACACAATAGTGCAATGCACTGATGGGCTGGCACTGCATCAGAGTATAGAGAGTCACTTAGGCTGTCCTGTTTAAGTCAAAGTGAGGGCGCAGAGAGGCACCCATGGTTGAGTAAATTAAACCAGCATGGGATATACTTATCTGTCACTGAACAGACTTCCCAACATGAAAAAGTCTAGGATAAAATAAGGGAGGTGGGGTGGGGGGAGCTTTTGCCGGGATTACCACCATGACTGTGCGATCAATCACTGTGTCCTCTATTAAAGCAGTCAACAGGGAAATCCTAAAACTTAACGTTGAAATACTGTAGGAGGAATTACGGCAAAAACAATACAAATAATTATTTTACAAGAATCAACAATGGGCCTGTAGACAGTGTCAGGTTCTCATATAAAGCTGTGACAATCTCAAAACATCCAGTAAGTCCTATAACACCCGATCATTTTCATAAAGACCCCTCCCCGCAGTACTGTATAAGGCTGTCACATTAATTCCTGTCACAATTTCAAGGCAACACTAATACATATTATTGTTGCACTGTTATAGCATTATCATCAAATCTGATTCCTGACTTATTTATATGCCCTGCTGCTGGTTAAAAGATACGGCCAATGTGCCTCACTTGAACCTGACCAAGGATTAAAAATAAGCGTGGGAGAAGTTATAATTAACAGCGTACTTAAGGACACAAACATGGGGAATTTAGCCTGAGATAAAAAGCCATAAGTCACACATTTGATTAATTCAAAAGAACAAACAAGACGGGTGCTGGAAATGTGAATTCCTGAGTGCAAGGACTATAGCAACCATACAGAGATTAAACTTGCCGATTCAAGGTGAATCCACCTAGACTAGCCTGTAGCACACAATTTACAATGACAAGACAAAACTGGAATCACGAGTTCAAGGACTGGCTGACTTAAGCTATATAGCATGACTTAGCTGGGGATGTACAGGGGCTGATAGCTCCTCTGATGATGAGGGATTCAATCTGAGGCATGCATCCTCTCTTAAATGGGACTTCCGCAACACACATTAATTGAAGCTTTGATATCAAACTCAACCTATATTTTGCAATAACTTCAACAACCTGAAAGCTTTGCAATATATTGACATTTACTTATTGAGCAGACAGTTTTGCTCAAAGCTTTATACAAATGAGGCAAACAGTGCAATAGCAGAATATTGATTCTACTGACTATTAACTCTTCAGTGTCAACAATGTAACAACTGATCATTAGGAATGCAAGAGGAGTACCTTACACATACAGGTGAAAAACGGCCCACGTAGGGCACTAATGTCTGACAATTACCAGAGGACAATTTAAGGTCATGCAAATGGTTTAAAGGCACCCTTTATGGTACCCTTCCAAAGACTAAGACAAATAGAAGACATGTAGACATATTTCACGTTTCGATTTGGCATTACATATTAGTAGTCCACTAGGCTTAACCAAGAAGATAACATATGCAGATGAATAAATGGACAGTAAGCAATGCTAATAATTAGCGAGCTAGTGCTCAAATTACAAGGAACGACCATAGAAAAGGAAAGAACAAACCAAGCCGCTAGCCGGCTAGCATGCATAACAAGAACATCATGCAATTGATGGATTAGCATGGCAGCTGATTGCATGCGACATCTGACTGTGGCGGGGTTTAACTTGCGAACCTGGGTGCTACAGCCCCCCGGCGCAGGTGGGAAATGCCCCGCATACCTACCGAGAGCCACTTACCATGTCGGAGCAGAACGGGACCACAAGCAACACCTGCTGTCTCACTACGCAGCCGGAGCCCGAAATCCAGAGACTCGGCGCACATAAGCCCTTTTTAAAAAGCACTAATATCTAATAAGGGTAACCTTAACTGACTGCTCCTTGAATTAGCATCTGCTAATACAGAATTGTGCATAACTCATTCTATGTACCCCTACATTCAGTGTTTTCAACTGCTGTAGAGGTCACGCTCAGACTCCTGGTACTTAGCTGTTCCGAGAGTCGCCTGATTAAGAAGCAATAAATGTTGCGCTCCTAAATAATACAAAAAGAAAATAATGCATTTATTCTAGCATGTATTTATTTTTATATTCACATAAATCTAAAATTTGTGTTTATTTTTATTGATTATAGTTTTGATTTTATTTTTATTTTTCTTTTAGTCTGGCGTTTTAAACGGGCGACTAAAAATGGGGACGGACCCTTATGTCTCAAAAGGAGGCAGAGGTCGAGAGACACGTGATTTCATTCAGACGCTTACGGTTTGTGTCTCGTACAGCAACGATGTTAGTCATTTGAAAATAAAAAGTAAAATTTTTTTATAAAAATTACATTTGCCACTTTGGTTAATTTCAGGCGCGCTCCTTATGAATGATGTTATTGATGGTTATTTAAATTTTATTATAAAGTTGTCGGTTTTCTAGCTGACTCTCGAAATACCGGTTATTTTTTTCTTCTAACAATGTGATTGGCATAACAGCAAAGAGGTTTATTGTAGAATCTATAACTAATAATGCCGAGGTTAATAATGGTAATATCGTCTTCTATGTTCTTGGAAAAACACCAATATTAATCACTAGTAAGTCATAATTATGTGTGAATATGAGAACTAAAGGAGTACTCATGACAAAACCGTGGTTTTTATATACAGATTGCTATTACAGTATAATGGTTAGTTTAAATATCCGGCTGGATATAAGAATAAAAAATACAGATGATAATTCGTAATACTGCCGAGTTTGAAGTAGTTGGTACCCAAGGTGACATATTTCTGGTGTTTGTTTACCAGTTACAGTGATGTCTGGAAAGCAGATCATGATAATAGTGGGTTGTTTACACAGGAAGGGCAAACGAAAGACAAATTCTGTTGTATAAATGTTGGAATGCTGTAATCGTAAACGCATTCATTAACTGGTGAAATGAGCAACAAAGATTTCAGCAAACTTGCTTCTAATCCATAAACCATTAATCTCGAAGGTTATGCATAATTTTGTTAAAGTTACCGTCGTGAAGGTCTTGGGGATTACGTTTTAAATGCATGCTACAAAAATTAAGCATCCGATACCCTATCACACCTTATCCTTTCACGTGTTTTTGGCAAATCCTCCTTTTTTTACCCCTCTTCTTCCAGAGAAAAGGTACTATGGTATTGAGTAATGTATACATTTGCACAATCCAAACAGTTATGTGCTCACATTTGCTTCTGGATTGTTGTGAACACATAGACTTCTGATTATTGAAACACAGTCACTGTTTAATATTACACCACATCTTGTCCCTGAGAAAATAGATTGCGTCTTCTCTGGAACTGTTAGATGTTCTAAGACAAAGCCAGGGAGCTTGTATATATACCACTCAAGCAAGACCAGAACTGTGAGCCCCTGTCAAAGGAATACTATTAAACCTCCTCGGAAAGGGCTAAAAATTCCACTAATATCCATGTAGCCATTATTGACTCAATAGTGTTACTCATCACATTTGCAGCATTCATTTAACTACCACAAACTGCATATGGGACCTTTTCATATTTATTTTCACATTTGAATTTTACATTGTAATTGACTTTATAAGCTTTCTTGCACGTTCACCCAAAGCTGTTTCTGCTCTCCATCTGATTGTCTGACCTTTATTTATTTGTCTACTTACTTATGATTATTTATATTATTATTACTTATAACATTAATATCATACATTTTTATTCTATTTACTCTGTATGTCCTTTTATCTTGATTATATGCTAACTGTATACTTCATGCCGCCACCTGCACCAAAACAAATTCCACTTTGTACTTGGCGAATAAACAAATTCTGATTCAAGGTCTCCAGTTTTACTCATCACTCTGTAAGAAGGCCTGCAAATTCTGATAACTGGCACTTAATAGTTTAATTTGATTCCACACCGTGTGAAGCACTTCATTAGCCTCCTGTTCTTTAAAAAAATGAAGATGATATTAGCGTAGAGCTTCTACTGATGCAAAATTCCTTATGTGATCTTAAAGTTTGTGTAATGTCCCTAAAGTATGTCCCTAGGTGACACAAATATCTCATCTGAAATATAGATGATATATAGTTATAGTTTTATAAGATAATGTGCTTTCAAGGGGCCCCAAATCTCTAGCGGCACCCACGTTGACAGCAAAAGTATGTTTTAACCTGAAATGCGTGCTGAACAATGTTAAATGTTTTTCTTGGTTATTTAATTTATCTATAGTCTACATTTTAAGTTATGGAAGTATACATTTATACACAATTATACAATACAGGCTATCAGCTGACTATATGACTAGCTGATAGCTTGCTTTGTTAATGAAAGTGTAATGGGTGGGGGGTGGGGAGGTCACACGTCAGTAAGGCCCAAGTGGGATTAAAGGGCTGGGCAGAGCCTCACCCTCTCCTGGCAGGTTTTGGTGGGGGTCGTTAGGTGACATTGAACTCCTCCTGAGGACTTGTATACCTCTAACCCTCATCTGAAGCCAACCTGCTGCTTCATTGTAGAGATTTAATGAAGGAGGAGGTGTCCAGAGACCCGAAGACTTTTATTTCCATCAGTGGTACGTAATCCCCAACTGCCAATCAGAAAGATGGCCCCTTTTCTGTGTTTGAAGTGCCGAAAGGCTCATTTGGTGAGATGTACATATGTTTATACAAGTGCTATACAGTAGTGTATGTATGTATATACAAAGCACTGCAGGGTACACAAAACAAGTCATCCAAATGTGAAACATGGATGTTTGTGCAATCATAATTATATCATGTACTAATTATGTTTCACATTCAGTGATCACAAGAGGTAATAGCCTTCTTCTTATTATTTATTTTAATATAAAATGACGATTATCTGGGGAAATCAAAAAGTTACATCATCATTATACACAAGGCATCTTGGGAAAATTCCAGCAAAAATGGTCGCTTTTCTTCTAAACAAGCAAACTTACTACAAACCCAGTAATATAAATATATAAGATGATTAAATCTCATTCTAATTAACGTTACTGTTTTTCTCATTTGAGCAGGGGTGAGTGTCATAAACATAATAGTTGTGTGTGTATATATATATATATATATATACAAACACATGTATGTGTGTGTGATTGTAGTGTCATCGAAATAGCGTTAGTGTAATTTGGGATTTTTTGTACAAATTAAAGCGATATTCAAGACGTTGATTTTTAAATTCAAAGGGCACACGGTGTTTTTTGTGCAACGAGCTGTTGGACCTGCAGCCCGTTTTTTAATCGGCACCATGCTGGTAACGAGCCCACAAAGGTCGTAAGCCGGTATTCCGGTTTATTTAATCACAATAAGTATAACACTCGAATTTATCAAGTCAAGAAAAAATGAATACCTTTTACAATACATGGGCTTTGACTGAGTTTTAATCCTGATACAAAGATAACCCTTTCTTGGATAATGTGCGAGCACTTGTTGTGCCGCCCGGGGGTCAGATAACAGGATTTGGGCAGGACAGGCTGCGCTCTCAGAAGTCTGCGCCCAGCGGAGACGCGGCTCGCCCGGACCGTGTTCATCTGCATTCATGGCCATGCGCCTGCTGCTCGGCCAGACCCAGGGGCAACTGGCACACCCGGCGAGTGACAAGGCGACAGGGGCTGCGTCCCTCCGCTGGCCCCGGTCCTCCGCTCTGATCAGCCATGCAAACTGCCCCAAATATGGAAGAGCACTTTCCAGCGGATCGCCACTATATTATTCATGGATAGCTACTATATTATTAATAGATAATTATTCTGCGTTAGAAGCAGCCCCCCCCCCCCCATTCAGTAACATGTTACATGCCATCCTGTTGTGGAAGTTTGCGAGCCAATCTGCCCCACTGACAAACTGCGTCCTGTTATTTTGCACTTTACAACCATATATAAGGCGAAATAAGAATGTTGTGTAAGGTTTCGATTATGGGTATTGCAGGGTTTTACCTTATTATACAGATCTTCATAGCCGTAGTGCCATTTCTAAATAAAATATCAACATTCCTTATTAATATGTCAGCATGTGACGTTACTTGGAATGTGTATCGTGTGTTTCTTCTGATGGCGTTGCTCTTGCTCAGAAGAAAACGAGGTCAGTCCTTTATAATTGCACAAATCGGACTGTATGATTAATGTTATGGTATTGCCTTCATATGTTTCTTTTTACATATGAATTCCAGGAAATAATATGCACAAAATACGTTTACCCCCCTCTGCATTTGCCTGTGCCTAGGCCGGCGCGAACTCATTAAAATCTAAATTTCCCATTGGATAGCGGATAATTAAATGACACTCGAAATGCAAGGTCTGGTAAATTATTTGTTAGTTAACGAAGTAATCAGAGTGCTTTTGTTAAATGAGGGCCTATAGCTCTGTGTCTGCACTGTAAGAAAAAGGCGTTTTTTTTCCAGAAGGGACTTCACAATGGAATAGTTAATAAAGGTGAGTGCAGAAACTGTAGAGTTTAACAATAAAATCGTTTAAAATTAAAATCGCCGTGGATGTATCAGATAGATTCTTTATTGATCATGTAGCCTACCAAGTCTGAAACTGCGATTCCTTTGTTTGTGAGACAGGCCAGCATTTATAGGCTTTTAATAGTGTATACTGTGCTATTTAGCGTCTGTATGGCCCTACTTGTTTCAAATACGTGTTTAAACGCAGTGATTTTCATAACATCTGATATTTTGACTAGGCATATCATCACTAACTTAAATATATGGCAGGGCAACATAAAAACTGGAAAGTGATTTATAAATTTACGGATTTATGTAGCGAAGGTGTCGAGTTTGTGTAGCAATAAACTAGTTATTCCATAAAGGATGAAGTGAATTGTTTTTAAATGTATTTTGTATTACACTGTTAATATGTCGTTTAGGTAGTAAGGTAATGTGTTTTTGTGTAGGCCTATTTAGAAAAAATATATATTTTTATGTTTTTTATTGAGACTACAATTAATATTTTCTGAAAGCAGCACGTTTTGAAATGTGTATTGAGTAATTCGTTAAATGTTGTGCTTGGTTATTTAACTTTGTATAGTCTACATTTTAAGTTACGGAAGTTTACATTTATACACGGTAATACAATACATTGGCATTTCTATATTACGTTCGGGTAATGAATTGCTGAAATAGTTTACTCGATGGGGTTAAAATGCACTTTTTTCCGTATTGATTCATCTTGTTTTGATAGTGAATACGTGACTGAAAAAGCTCATCAGTGCATCAGTAGTTAAAACAGGTAGCCTACTAACTTAGTAACCTACTTTAGGACCACTGACCGCTCAGAAATACCATGATATTGAACATTTCACGGGAACAGTCACTTAGTTTAATTTCCGTGGTCTGCAATTATCATACCTTAACCTTAATATTTATTTAATGGAAGAAAATAGCCATTTAGCAGTATTTTAAAAAGAAGGTTCTGGGTGCACTGAATTCTGCCGTGTTTCACGCAGTTGCCTGCTAACTATGACGGACGCATGACTATTTCAGTGAAGTCGGATTGCTTGCGGTTCATGATAACAATTCAGAAACATATGCAATCTTGAAAGCTTTTAACTTTTACATTTTGACAACCAGCGACCAGGAACTATTTTTTGGGGGAAATTATATGTTTTAAAGTGATTATGATAAAGATGGTGATAACATTTATTATAAAACGGTGACAGTAATGATGATAATAATAGTATGTTATTATGATTTGTGTGTATGATTTTCGTTTTTTTTAATGAAATATTTACATTGTACACTGGGCATAAACTTTTACATTTTGTCTTTGATAATGATAATTCATCAAACTGCTGGTTTTTTGTAGTAAATGGGAGGCAGCTTGTAAACAAATGGTCAAAATCTATTGGTGCGTATAGTTGATTATTGCATATTAAATATTTTATATACGTTTTTGGGGACTTTTCTGTGATTTCAAACATATATTCACATATCTTCCATTACAAATTACAAATGCATTTTCACTAAACATCCGAAATATAGTTGTAGTGGGTTATTTGTGCCCGTGGCACAAATAACTATATACTATACACATACTCGCAGAAGAAAATCTGTTAGAGTCTGACTGTGGCCTTTAAAACGGGCACTTGTTGTCTTCGTGGTCTTTCCTGTAAGATCCATTCTTTATATTGTTTATACCAGAGTACAATTTGACTTGAGCGTAAAACCCGGTCCCCACAAACTAATGGTGAAGGAAGAACAGTAACAACACAAGTCATATTTGTTGGAGATGTTTCTTTTTCACCACGTCTTGCTGGGAAGAACAAAAAAAAAAGTGTTAAACTCGAACCAGAGATGGTTTTTGGGAAACAGGGGATGACAACTTATTGAAAGTTCTCAAGGAATCATTTCTATTTTACCCTCCAGTAGGCAGCTGATTTGAGATTGTGTGTTAGCATAACAAAGGCGTGGAGCCTGTGAACTTGGGGAACCTTACGACCCTGGAGTTCCCAGGATGAATGGGCTCCCGGGTCTGTCTATAGAACTCTTCCGCAACTCCCCTCTTCGTGGCTAAATTCTTAATCAGGGTAATTTAATATAGTTTTCAATATGCCTCATCTAGGGTTGGGAAAGCATTCACAGAATAATTCTTCCCCCCCCCCCCCCCCCCCCCCGCCCCCACACCCCGCCGCCCGGGGCGGGCGCGACAGCCGGCG
>JAODKN010000114.1:27050380-27061575 GCA_026774425.1 Petrocephalus zakoni
CCCCCCCCCCCCCCCCAGCCATTCAGCACGGCGAGACGGGCAGCTGCAGACTCGGGCCTTTGAATTGAAATGTACCAATATCAACAACCCCGAAGGGGGGAAGAAAAACAAGGGCTGGGGGGGTGGTGGGGGGGGGTATTGTGGTGTGCTCACTATGAAGAAACGAGGCTGCCCTCCAACTTGATGGAACGTGAAAGCCATTCAGCCGTGTCTAACTCCCAGAATGGCCCCGACTTAACTTGGCGGGGACAAGCCAGCGAGATGATGGCGCCCCGCGCGCCCGGCGATGTTCCTGTTTACGTACGCCGCCGCGAAACGCCACTAGGGGCTAAGAGCGCCTGTGTGGTGGAGGCTGTCTCGGTAAACACCGGCGACCTCATACAAAGCGCCCAAACCGGTGTTTGGTTAGGGTGCCTAGGGGGTGCGGGTAACGGGACGTAGCCAGGCAACCCGGCCCGAGTCGCGGCGCCGGGTCTTAGTGCATTAGCTAGCTTTAGACGTTAGCCGGAATGCTTCTTTCAGGAGTCAGCCTTTGTGAAAGCTTTTTTTTTGTTTTTTTTCCCTTCACTCCGGACACTCTGCATTGTTCCATGATGGCTGTACGGGTCGCCGTCCAAGTACTTTATGTGGTGTAAACATTTTGCTTTTCAGTTAGCCCTCATTACGCATGAAAGAACTTTGGCCCGGTTTTGTTTTTGCTCCGGAAGTCATGCGCGTGTCGAGATGTGTCTGGCTGGGCCCGGATGGAGACCATTGTGCTTACCTCGGTGCAGGTGTGCTCTCTGTGTGTGGCCAGGTTTTAACTCCTTAAGATTTTGTGAAGACTCATAATTGAGATTAATGCTGAGCACCCTCTAAGTTAAAACAGAAATTCATTTTGAGCCATTTCCTGCCATATCACAGCTGTGCTGTTTAAGTATACACATTGAAGAATCAAAGTGTCTTCTTTCTGTTGAACAGTAAGTTATGGTAATTATAGAATAATATCTATTGTATGTTACCTTTTAAAATTATAATTACTGAATGAAAATCATGTAATAATAATCTATGCTTTCTTGCGTGTAGTAATATTTGGCGCTTCCTTTTTGGGTCGTGTCTGTGTGATACTTTTCCCCTCTGCCCACCCACACACTCTTAAACACCAAAAATGAGGGAAGTTTTATAATTGGATATCTATTTCGCTTCTTGGAATTTTAGGTCATTTTTTGATAATACTATTATTACTGTTGTGCTGTCAAGTTGGTGCTGACTCCCAGTGATCAGAGATGGCATTTCTGGGAATCTTTGAATGTTTTTATCTTCAGGGTCTTCCCAAGAACTTGTTAATTGTGTTGATGATTGTGTTGTTATTTCCGGCCATTCTTTTTCTGTTACCATCTTTCTAAACCTTTTAAAGCATTCTGCACTCCTAGACAGGAGGAACATGGACATTCCAGAGCAGGGGCCAAGTGATGGTGATATTCATTAGCCCTGATGTATTTCCATATGTGATAAAAGGTTGGGTTCTCCCAGAACATGTGATGTGCCCACAGCCTGATTCTCAGGCCCCAGCCCCATCATAACGCTTTCCAACACTTCCAAACCTTCTGTTAACCTCACCTCCAGTCCTGTTCGGGTCTGCCATCCTTCCATCCCTGTCTCATATGGTCCAAGTTACATTGTACAGACCTTCATCCAGGCTACGGGTGTAAGGCATGGAACAACCCAGGATGGGGCATCAACCCACCGTAGGGCAGATTCACATATGGTAACTCCAATCAATCTCAGCATGCTATTGGACTGTGGGGGGGGGGGGGCAGAGTACCCAGAGGAAACCCCACGACAACACAGGGAGAACATGCAAACTCCCTGCAACTTCCATGCAACTCCGCACACATGGAGCCATGGCGGAAACTCGAACCCTGGAGAGGTGTGAGTCAACAGTGCAAACCACTGCACCACTGCGCTGACCCCCACATTTTACATTTTATTCTTTTAGTAGACGCTTTTATTTACACTATTGGGAGAGCAGGGTCAGTCAGTCCCTGGAGCAACTGGAGGTTATTAGCTTTGCTCAGCAGCCCAATGGTGACATCACTCTGCTGACCCTGGGGTTTAAACCGGAGACCTTTCCGAGGCACAGCTTCCTAACCCACTGAGCCACACACATGCTGTCATTTCTCTCCATCCATCCAGCCACATTTTCAGAATTTCTTTTTCAATGAATGGTCTCAGTAAGTTTGGAGCCCATCCCAGGAAACATTGGAGATAAAATAGAGTGCACCCTGCATAGATACCATTATACTGCGGGGAACATTATATTGCATATATTTTTTTTCATAATAATTGTGCTAAATTCAGCATTCTACTAGAATGACAATATGTTGTAATTTAGATATATATTTTAGAATTATAAAAATTGAATTTCTATTCAAATCTCAGCACAACTGACTACAGCTGAGACCACCTCGGTGAAAATGTTATTTTATCCAGACATTGTACCATAATTTAATGCATTTAATGAATATGGATCGTCCTAGCAATAGCCGAACACAATATGGATTTTAATTTAAACAGATTTCTCTTTCTACACAGTAGGACATTTTACTGGATGAAAACATTTAATTCTTATTTCAAGCCAAACTGTTACTGATTTTTCAGTAGAGTATACTGAAACTATATTACTATTTATATTACTACATATATTACTACTGCAGGAAATATAAGAGTATATATGTAATCGTTTAAGAAATTTAATTATGTATGAACAGTTTATATTCTGGTTTATATGCAGAATTTTAATATTAAAATTACATTTACTGTTAATAGAAACTATTATATCATAACTGACTACATAAAACATCCATCCATGCATCTTCTTAAACTGGAGATCCAGTACAAACGGGTAGAAAGTGTAGAGTCTCGGCTAGGAAGTACAAGACACAAGACAGGGGTAACCCTGGGTATGATGCTTAACCATCAAAGGGTATAACAGCAGAAAACAGAGAAACATCGTGTTAGTCTAGGATGATGGCTTGATGATGGCTGCTTGGGATGGAATGGCTACCGGCTACATGGTAAGAGAGAGAGGTAATGGTAAAACCATGGTAAAATTCCCAAAGCTTAGTATTACCGTTTCAAATTTTAATTATCATTAAAATCGTAGTTTTCGAAAAAACATGTTAGATACCGTCCAGCCGCAGCCAAAGTTGGCAATAGTCTCCCAGACGCAGGTGAGCAGAGGCAGTATGCAGCGCGGGTTTGTTTTGTGTCAGTGAAAACAAAGCAGAAGGCAGTGACAGCGCTCCAGAGATTTTTAATGTTTGTATACAAGCACATTGGTATGCACGCTATCTCCTATTTTTTAATGCCCATTTGATATGATTTTCATGTATTTACATAAGGTACTGGCTATGTTATTATTTTAATGTTTACACAAGAAAACACATAGTGCTGCTAATTGTATTTGTAGTTTTCAATGTAAAACTATGTAAAATAATTTCAGGTTTTGTATCCGTACGTTTTAATCATTTTCAACACATTTTGACAATATCGCGATAATACTGATAGCCCTCACTATAATCGTGATGTTAAATTTTCATACCATTTGCCCTTTAGTGGCCACATTAAGCCGAGGTGGCCTCCATCCTGCCCCTATCGCCCAGCAGCGGCGGCATTTATGCCTGGATGGGGCAGCCACAGCAGTGCCATGTGGGAGTGGTGCCTGCTAGCGGTCCGTGTACAAAGGGCTGCTGTAAGTAATGAGTCACTCCGCTAGGACCTGATGGGCCAAGTCAGTTGAATCACCTTAAAGCTGAAAGGGTCGCCATTCGCGTCCATAAATAGTGCCTGAAACAGGGGTGATTTAATCCCTCCTTGATGTGATGGCGACTGAGGTGGGGCCGTTGTTGTGGGGGTGACTCGTAGGTCCGTCTTGCTACGTCGTGGCCCGGTCCCCCTGGATGCGAACATTGTGGAGGGTGCTGACATTACTCCCCTCTGGTCCTCAGCTGAAGTGCCCGAGGAGTGAAGCGTGGGCCTGTGGAGAATTAATCATCTTCTGCTGTAAGTTGGACAGGTTGCAGAGTTCAGCACCATGTCCATCACAGGGGATGAATGTCATAGTACCACAGACGTCAGGTGCCAGTGCTTACAAATGATGGCTGCTCGTCTGGCTAAGTTCGGGGCTTTGTTTGGGTGGTCTGAAATGTGTTTTCTGAGCAATCGTTACACACAAAGTCTGATACGAGAGCTTCAAATTTTCACAGACAATGACGAAATTCTATCTAGTCTTGTCGTTTAAGTTTATTTTTTTTCTTCTTATGTTACCGTTAGTGATACAGTCAGTGTTAACATGGAGTGTTATTGTCAAAAAGGATTTTAGGGCATTCGATACTTAGCTAAATAAATGGCGAATGCCAAATATTATGCTCATGAAACTAGCAGAAGTGCATTATTTCTCAGTGATTTCTGGGTGTCCAAGGCAACAGCCTAACAGAGCATGCTGACTTTGGGCCATATAAAGCGTCAAAAGTAAATTATGTTTGAAGTCAAAATAACCTAAATTATATAGTAGAATATCAGGCTCTATTACACTTTCTTCTAGATGTATTAGAAAGAACAGAGCTGATTGATAGAATGCAAAAATCCAGAGAGTTATATTTATGGAAGAAAGTAATAAATATATAGACTTTTATCCACTGGTGAATTAACTGTCAAAGTTTTTCATGTTTATTTTTCCTTTAGTTATAGAAATTTGGACATGTAACAAGTCTTTGGAGACTTAGGTGTAAGCCTGACTGAAAGGATTAGTGTAGAATACCTGTACTTGGGACTGTACTTGAGCCTGGCTGAAAGGATTAGTGTAGAATACCTGTACTTGGGACTGTACTTGAGCCTGGCTGAAAGGATTAGTGTAGAATACCTGTACTTGGGACTGTACTTGAGCCTGGCTGAAAGGATTAGTGTACAATACCTGTACTTGGGACCGTACTTGAACCTGGCTGAAAGGATTAGTGTAGAATACCTGTACTTGGGACTGCACTTGAACCTGGCTGAAAGGATTAGTGTAGAATACCTGTAAAGGATTCCTACCTCACCCTGTATCATACTAGTATATACCTGTTAACAATCAGCTGCATTGTGAACAAATAATAGTCAGAGTGGATAATTAAGCAGTTTACTAGCAATTAATAATCAAGGGAAAAACAGCATTAACTTGACAGTTGCTCTGATAAAACCAGTGTGTAAAGATATTCAATTTAATTTGAGCCTTGGACTTCAAATGGGGCTTTTCAGCAAGAAATAACGTGGTGTTAGTTAATATTTTTTTTAGATTTTTTTATATTTCTTACGCAGTACAGAGTCAAGGCAAGCCTATAGCCTCTAGAAAGAAAGACGGTCTTGAGACAAGGTTCAGCGTTGACAGTGTGCATGATCCTGCACATGCACTACGACTGAGAAATGCCCGTTCACCTGGCTGCTGTGTTTCCGGAAATGGGAGAGCCTAGAGGAAATGTGCACAAACACACAAATTGATTCTGCATAGGCAGAGGGCCACAGGAAATTGTATTAGTTTCCTGAGTATATATATGCTCTGGGTCCTCGGATCCTCATGTCTAGTTGGTATGCTTTTGATTACAGAAAGGCTAGCATATGGACTTACTAAGAAAACAGCATGGTGAGTATTGATTGTATGTAGCAAAAAAGGGCAAAATCTTTAAGTTAGAATTTGGCGAAAATCTGGAGCCAGTATGGCTGCCACCTACAGTCAAGGTCTGGTCACCCTCACCGCCGTGATCAGCAGCGTGATGCCTGCCTGCCTTCTCCTCCTATGTGCACAGAGGCAGCAGTAAGACTCCTAAGTCTCAACATAAGGTCGAACGCTACACACAGGGATTTGGGGTCCGATTTACATATCCGACAGCCGTGTCACGTTTGTGCAGGATAGCCGGAGTGCGGCATAATCCTTAAGCGCGCAAAATGGGAATGGTACATGTTCCCCTGGGAGGGGGGGACAGTTCATTGAGCATTGGTGTTTTCTCAGTGTCTCGACTGCTGATGTCTAGCTAATAATACTGTCTAGGGCTTGTCTGAATCTTTTTTTTATTGCTTATCATGTCTTCAGCCCATTACTTATCAGCACAAAGCAAGAGCACAATCCCTGCAACTAGGTATAACTGAATTAGTGCACATTTACAAGCACTGCACTATAGCGCGGCTTTCAAGGGGAACAACTGGTCCAGGCAAATTTAAGTATTGTGGTGTTTTGTCGTATTATTGCCCATGTCTTATTTATTCTGACAAAGGCTATATACATTTAATCACTGTTACAGGTGACATGTTAAATCGTTTTTTCCCCTTTGTCTATTTTTAAATTTTTAATTTTGCATACAACAAAATTATTGCACTTGTCATTTTTATGTAATTATTTTTGTGTGGTGTTTTTATTTTTCTCCCCACCAGTATGTTAAACACAAAAATAGTTGCAAGTGTTTTTGTTCATATTTCATTTTTATTTAAGCTTAAAGAATAAGCAGATAGGTGTTTAATAATTATGGGGTAAACACGTCTGGAATGATGCGGGCGGGAGGTGAAGCCACAGACGTCAGCACAATGCCATTATGGGCCCTCTGGGGAAAACCCAATTCAAACACGCTCAGATTGAGGAGCCCCCAATGTCTAGACGATCCTTCTTTTGTGGCCCAGACACCTTTTCTTTGCCTCCCCCATCCCGTCTGAATGCGTGAGCTTGACCTGTTCTTGACCTGCGCCGTCCCGGTCGCCTCTCCGTGGGAACGGTGGGAGAGTTCAGCCTGGGAGAGGCCTGCCTGCGGGTCCCGGGACAGTCCCACGTTAAGGCTGAGCTGCAAGCTTTCTGCTTAGCGACGATCCGCCGCAGTGCTGCCGAAAAACACCTTTAACTCCAGCCGTCTCTCCTCCACTCTGCCGCTCATTTCTGCCACTTGGTCTCCTCTCATGCTTTCATCTTATTAATTTCCTGGATGTTACCATGAAGCGGAACACCCTCAATTACTGAGAAGTTTCACTAGTTTATAAAATTGGAACAATGATTACGCAGGCCTTGTTTACTAGAAGGAAAACGAAATGGATTGACACAGAATTCTACATAAAGAGTAACAGGCAAAATCGATCCTCAGCTGAACCACAATCCTATTTAAATTATCCAAACAGTTGAATGTATTAATTATTAGCCAATATATTAAGTGGCCAATGTGTTAATTACTGTACAATAATTCGGTAGCTTAATGCAGCGTAATTGATAGAAATGTACTGCTAATAAATGTATGCTTGTCCACTTATTCCCATGCAAAGACTTTAGGCACTTTTCTCCAAAATGATCTATGAAATACAAATGTATAAAAATACAGCATTTGGAGCTGAGAGTAAAGGGTGAAGGTCATCAATATGCCCCTTTGTTTCTGATGTAGCACTACAAAGCACTACAGAAACACCCTTTAAATAAACAATGCCGGGGAACAGCATGAACAAAGCACATTTTTAAGAACTCAGGTCAGGAAAGGTGCGTTTTGAACACAGGGGGGCAAAGTGAATTTTAAAGAGGTGCGATTTGAGCCCTGCCTGGAAGACTTTTTCCAGAAAAGAGTATAACCTTACAGTTTAGTCTGGGAGCAGAGGTCAGTCCAGCCAAAACAGGAATTAAAAAAAGCACTCCAATTACAAAAATGTCTAATCAGCATCAGGACCACAAATGAAACCATAAATGGTGCCATTAGTGAAAAGTCTGCATGGAGATATTTAACGGGGGCAGTTTATGGGCGAGATCGCAAGCAGACGGATTTGGGATAAATCTAGATGACTTTCTGGAGGTGGCAGAGCTGTTTATATTTCAGTCCTGGCCAAAGAGGGTGACACCTCCCTCCAACCGAGGCGTGTCGGCGCCGGGCTGGCAGGCCGCAGGTTTGCGCGGGCCGTGTTCACCGCGGATGTTCGGAGCAGCAGCCCTGTTTTTTCACCTTGGCTGGTGGAAGGCGCCGAGCGGAGGCACCTGTATAACCTAGATACCGTGCGACTGCAGCACTGCGGGGTGGGTATTAATTGAAAGGCAGAAAGTGAAGCCTGTGCCATCGCCATGCGCTGCAGGGCTCTCTGGGAGAACAAAGGAGGCAGAGAAGCGGGCGGGTTAAACGGTGACGCGTGCTTCCCATCTGAGGGGCGATCTGAGGGCGTCTCCTCCCCGTACATCACGGGGAAAACGCACCTTTTCGTCTCCAGATGTTTACAATGTCAGGGCAGGGTTTTGAAGCACAAAACAGACCTTCCAGGTCAAAGAGTATATCCGACATGACTTAAATTACACATAATTTAGAAATATACATGCAATTATTGAAGAACACCAGACACTCAATATTTCCTTTTTCCTAGGGGAGGTAGAAGATTTTTCCTTTGCAGAACAGTAACTCTGCTAAAGTCTTAGGACACTTTGGAAGGGTTCAAGCAGCGGAGCAGCAGTAGAGGTCAGCTGACCTCAGCAGTGGGATTTCATCTCCTTCCATCAGTGAATCTTCATCCTCTCTGGGTGCGAAGCACAAAACAGGTGGAATGTCGCATTCGTCAAGCACTAAGCTTGCCACTGACACGGATCTCACAAGCTTTCATTCATTGCATTGCTGCTTTCAATCAGTGGTGACTGATCTGCTCTACAAGGGCTACACACAGTAACTGCGTGTGCTTTTTTCTTTTTAATCGTATCAAAATTGAGTTATGACTGAAATCGAGCCTCTTGGGGTCTGTTTTGTCTTGTGACAAAATATCTTAATTCAACTATGCTTGTTTTGAAAGATGAAAGTGTGCAAATTACAGCAACTACTTAATAATAATAATAAATAAAAATCTGCGCTATAAACAGAAGTGAATCCTTGGTGTGCTTATTGTGTTTTGCCCTTGCAGGGCAGCAACCTTCCTCATTTCTTTCTCTGTTATAGCCAGTAGTAAGCGTTGCTACTGCTCTAGCTATGTCTTTGTTCGTCTGGGCATGTCTTTAATAGGAACCTACCTTAATAGAACATTATATTCCCTTAACTTCCTTCTTTTAACAAAGCATTATACTTCACACGAAAAAAGCAAGACCCTCAAGCAGGTCATCCTGTTCACAGTCGCTTTGCTTTAAAGCAGGGGTCTTAAAAACCAGGCACCCTATTGGCCTGTGTGGGAACGAGGCCCTTCCAGGGGAGTGTATACTTCTGCAGTAAACAGCCGATCTCTGGTTGTGCATGTGAGAGGAACAGGCCCCATAAATACCCTGCACATGGATAGCAAACATCGAAGATAGAACCCACGCTAAATATAGATAAGATGTTTATAAAGGCCTGTTTAAAAGAAGTTTGTTTGTGAAATCTGGCAGGTCCAGCAGGAGGTAATGTGTGATAAGGGTCCTGGGGGGGGCGCTTCTCATGCCTTTGGTGCTACTTAACACACAGTTCCTTTGCTAACTGTGTTAAGTTCTCTGTGCATCTGTCATGTTCTGAGGCAGCAGGCCAAAGGAAGCAAATTAGGTGAGCCCTAAAATGAAGCCTGAAACGAAGCAATGAGTCTCTACAAAAAAAAACAGTTTCACGAGTTGAATATTTAACTTGTAAGTCAGAATTCTGAGAGAAATTTCTAGTCAAATTCTTATGCAGTTCTCTGATTAACTTAAGTACTGGTTAGGCCACACACTGCTATCAGTACCAGAATACCCTCTGGTGATCTAGTACCACATTCCAGTTGAGAGTCTAGCAGATTCTAAAGGAATTTCTATTTGGGAAGTGACTGAATTTTTGTGTTGCTCCGACCCGACTTGCATGCCGCACATGTCCCTCAGCCTGGAGGGTGTCAGCGGGGTGGAGGCCACTTCTTAGGCAGCAGAAGTCCATGTCCACTCTTTTTTGGGCCCTGTCTGATACTCTGTAGAACCAGAAGTGGAGCAGAGTGTGTCTAGCCTGATAGGCCCAGCAGACAGGCTGTGTTGTACAGCCGCTATTTGGCCTTAGCCAGCCACAGATAATCTTATAGCATGTTCACATCACCGCTAGAGAGATTGGAGAGAGTAAAAGGGGAGCAATAAGTGAGTTCACTGTAAGGAGGAGTTCTGCCCGGCACTGAACTGGCTGACTGAAGGGTGTTAAAGGAAGTGTGTTTCCAGCTTAGTCAGTGGATTGATTCACACGTGGATATGGACTGCAGACCAGGATGTGGGAATCCGAGGACGTTGCTTGTAGCCTGTTGGGTGATTTGTGGGAGGGGCGGGCCTCAGGGACACGCCCCCCCCCCCCCACTCACCTGTGATAAAATGTATTTAGAAGAAAAGGCGAGTTCTGTGGGTGTTAGAGAGCGTGTCTGACAGCAATGGGCTCTCCTGGTTTTATGATTTCAGAGGGGGAAAAATACACGTTCTGTAGGTTGTTTGGTTCCCCTTTCTGACCCACTCCCAGGGCACTATGCCCCCTCCATCGTCCAGTCCCCCATCCAGTGAATCTGCTCTCTGTCATTAAAAAGTTAGATTTTTTTTCTCTAGTGCAGAATTGTATGGTATTTGAGGTCCAGTTTCGTTCGGACTTGTGCAAAGCATAGCCCTGCATGGCAAGAGACAATGGGTCCGTTAAGAAAACTGTGGGGGGAATTTATTACTCCAGTGTGGAGCCCCACATTTTGGAATATTAATGAGGGCGTAAAGTAAATTTTTTTTCTGCATGTAATGCACAATGGTCCGCGGTCAAATGGAATAGGTTAAGACTAGGTTAAAGCCCCTAGAAATGGAGGGGATTAGATTTTATTGATGCTTTTGTTTATTATTATTTTATGATTTTATTGATGCCATTGTTTATTATTGAATACTGGGTTAAGGATTACTAATTACATTTAAGTTAATTTTAAAAATACTACCAGGGTTGGGATCTCATTTCTGATCCCATTTCCCTGTGAATGTATGTTTCATGTTCTTCTCATGTTTGGGTAGTTTAACTCTTGTAGTCCAAAAGTTTGCACAGCGCATGGGAGTATGTGCCCTGTGACGGCCTACCATCCCATCCCGGCTGCCTCCCACCCTGTGCCCTGTGATGGCCTACCATCCCATCCCAGCTGCCTCCCACCCTGTGCCCTGTGACGGCCTACCATCCCATCCCAGCTGCCTCCCACCCTGTGCCCTGTGACGGCCTACCATCCCATCCCGGCTGCCTCCCACCCTGTGCCCTATG
>JAODKN010000114.1:27073353-27102611 GCA_026774425.1 Petrocephalus zakoni
AATGACGTTGACGTAGCATTACAGCGTGACAGCGAGAAACAAATCGGGGGTTGTGGTGGCGGGGGTGGTGTGGTGGTGTGGGAAAGTCCTTGGAAAGGCAAAACAACAGCAAAAAAAAAAAAACTTTTATGAGAGGAAGGAATCCATTTTAATAAATTTACATTGCATTTGCTGTTCCCTTTCACCTGGCAATGAAACAATGCGCTCGCCGGCCGGGCGGCGCGCCTTTATCCCACTGTCTCGGGCCTTGCTTGTGCTCTGACAGCACACTCCTCTCAGACCCGCTCCATCTCTTCTAGGCTTTGGTCGCTTTCAAGTTCAATTTAGCACAATAAAGTTGTTATGCGGGACAGTGTGGGCACCTGCTGTGTGGCTACAGAGCGGGCTTGGAGGCCCGGAGTCCTGCTCGGGTTCTGCGGCCTGGCTGATGGGGAAGCTCTCCGCTGGACATTCAGGCACAGCGACTGGCTTCAAAGTGCAAAGAGGCCACTTGGATTCCGAGCACCGCAACCCGCTCACCCCTCCACCCACTAGTTTACACGTATATATACACATGGACACACACTCATCCTGTGATGCAGTGCCTGCCAACAGGGCCGTGGACTCACCTTTCATTCTCCCACATGAGAATCTGCCATGAAGCCCTGAGTAACCTGCACCGATTCCTTATTCAAGAGTCAGGGTGGAATTTAGAGTTTTTTTTTCTTGGTGCGTTTTGGGGTTAAACAAAGTTGAGATGTCATATTTCATTCCCCTGGGCAGCTCAGAGCTCAAAGAGGCTATGGGTCTGCTTGTCCACAGAATGAGAGAAATGTCTGTTTAGGTGAACATCATCCAGACCAAAGAACAAATACTGAGCATACACTCACAGCCATGCACATGGACGAAGAAACACACACACACACACACAGTACAAAGTATGCTCACCATGGCGATGGAATTACTTTTAAAAAAATGGCAACCATACCAGGGTGCTGTTTTGTGACCAAACTCGTGAGACATTAAGAAACAATCTTTAATATCGCCATTGTCCATGTGACGGGCACAGTCAAGCTGATCGGCTTCAAGGACAAGTGCAAACAGGAAAAGGCTGGGTGGTCTCGGGAAAACGGCGTCTGGGGGATGCATGCGGGAGCATCCTTGTGTGCGCATCTCTGCGCCTTTGCTCCTCCCCTCTGGATGCACATTGAAAATGGACCACATGGAAAGGAAAGTATTGTATCCGCTTCCCCGATGACTGGGGAAGGCATATGTGCAAGCGTCCTATATCATTATGCCACTGTGATACTCCAGGGGACCACCCTAACTCAGTTAGTCTTCCTCACAAAGTTCGGCTAAGCTTGGACAGATTCATTAGAAGGGTATTCTTTGGGCTCGACGATGCCTAAAAAGGCCTCCAACAATGGAGCTAATCACAGTCTTGCCTCTGACCAATGGTCAGATTTTCCTTTTTCACCTCTGGGCCTGGTATCATCTCATAGCAATTTGCCCAACTAGCCTATCTGTCTCAAGCTTAAATAAGGTAGCAGCTGTTTTTTTCCCCAACTGTCTGTTCTTCCCTGACACTCATCCCTTCACATTTTCTCTCCAGAATTTAGTTTAACTACAGTCCTCCATCCCCATAGAATTTTAGTCAGTCAGATTTGTGTCCAGCCCTGTCCAGCCTGGAATGGGCTCCAGTCTGGCCTACAACGATGTTCACGATAAGTAGGTACAAAGACATGGAGTTTTTTTTTCTCCATTTACCAGGCATTTATAATGTACAGTAATGGATAGTCATCTCAGAATGGGTGGCTAGGAAATAAGAAACATCTGCCACTATGTATTCAAAGGCCACTGAACTGGTAAAGTGCAATGGTATCAACTATTTGCTGTGGTCCTCAGAAGCAACCTTTTGAAAGGCAATAACACCCCTCCTCCCTCTGGATACTAAGTGCCATGGGATCATCTTGAATCCTAGTTCCCACTCTAAGCTTGTGGCTCATGCCTTAGATGTGCGCTCTGCGTGACTGTTAGTGGTTCCAATAATCTCCAAACCACCTGTCCCACCCCCAGCCCTTCATTTAATGAATGCAAGGGAAGGCCATGAATGTGCAACAGCTAGGAGGACAATAAGCTATGCGCTATAATTATCACCCCCCCCCTCCTCCATTTAACGGAAAAACAAATTGAACAGCAATGCCAACTGTAACTTTCAGTCCAAATTTTCTTAGAGGAGGATGATGAGCTGAGAGCAAAGGCCAAATATAAGTCTGGGGCCATCTAATTATGCTGGAGAAACTGCAATGGGAATGGTATATGACATACTGTGACTAACGCATGAACCATGGTAAAAATGCAGGCCATTTGCAGCTCCACTCTGCCATGCCTGTACTGACGTATACCACTCTGTTCTCCGAAACTTGCATCACCTAAAACTAAGGGCATTCTCACATCATTAAGGTAATTTCTATGCAAAATAATGAAGCTCTTTGGCTTCACATAAATGACTAGCTGCTTGACATTACCCATACCAATACCCATTACCCATACCATCAAAATCTCCTGATGGTCATTTGGTGAACCGGCATTGGTGAGCCGGCATGATGTCAACAGAAACATGGGCACAAGCCATGTGGCCCCTAATTCCGCACAGTGAGCAACCAGAACAGTTTAATGAATTTTAGAAATTAAATAACTGCAGCTCAGGCCACCGCGCTGATATATGAATGCATGTACTGGAACTAAAGGCAGAGCTTTTAGACCTTGCACACTGACAAATTTCTTAAAACTAGGCACCACATTGAAACAATCTCAAATGCAGTCTAAGATATAAATAGAGACCTATAAAAAATATACAACTTCTCAGGGAACCTGTAGTGGATAAGTTAGGCTCCAGCTGCACCTCAACTTAGAAATAGTGTGTTGCAATACTGCAAAGCTCTGAATTTTTTGGAAATAGCAAAGGAGAATCCCTAACATGACTAAACTGTAATATGTTTTGTAGAAATGGGACTTAGAGAATACCTTTGTTAATAAATGTTCCTTAAGCTCGAGATTCTGTATATATTCATTAAAAAAATTCATATCATTCATGGGATGCAAAGTTTTTTCAAATAGTCGTACAGCAGTCTCTGGGAACTTGGTAACAACTCACTTACTTCCACAAACTATGGCGCACAGAAAAGTAGCGCAGGTTGCGGTTATAATTCGGGGCTGCTCGGGGCAGAGTATACAGAGAAAGGGAACACGAGACACGGGGACGAGGGGTACAGACAGAAAGAGAAGAACAAGAAGCAAGCCCCTACAGAGCTAAAGACAAGACGCCGCAAAGCCGGAAATGAAACGCCGAACACAAAAGGCAGAACCCGGAGATTAATTCGAGCAGTCAAAACGGCCCCGTAAACCCGGAAGGAGGGAAACAAAACCGAGCCCAGCGTTAGAACCGCCCACTTCCGGTTCAATACCGTAATCAACAAAAAAGCGCCGCAGCGGCACCGCTGAAAAGTAAATTGGCTTTAAGGTCAGTTTAAAAACTGATTAAGTGATGCAGGGAAAGTGGTATAATAAATCATATAATAAATAAGTAACGTGGATATGAACAGAATAAGAAATAAAAAATCAGGTTGATAGAATTTATATTTTCACATTTTAAGATCAAACCACAAAGCATTATGGTAGAGGCTCCTTCTTAAAACCCTTATCACAATTAGTCTTTAATGTATTGAAACAATGCAGTGATCTCCACCCTGCGTGAATACCAAGTAAATCTACAGATTCACTTTTAGTATTTATTGTTGATTTTCAGTTTGGTTACATAATCTAATCATTATGTTACCCCACATAACATGGGACTGAACTGGTTTTAATCCTGTACAAATTATTCCACTTCCAGCTAAAACAAATGAATAATCTACCTTTATTCTTCTAACATGGGAAAAAGGAGCATCCTGAAGATATACATAATACTTCTAAATTAGTATTGAAAATATTGATAGATTCCACAAAGGCAATGGAAAAAGTCATATATGAGAGAAGATACAAATTCTGATGTTTATGACCTTTTTGACATTCATATTTCCATTTTGGAGAGCTGCATTGTTAGCACAGTATGCCAAAGCCATTCACCATTCAGCCATTTCACTTATGAAAGCACATCAACCTAAAATGCAACTAAGGCCATACGTTCCTAATTATCTGAATCAATGTGGTAAATCTGAAATACATATTCTCTATACACATTTAAACAATTCAAATACATAAAGAAATATGGAAATGCAATCAGACCACATACCTAATTTCACGGTAAAATTCCAGCATTCTGATAGGTGAAGATAATAATTCACCTCAAAGAAAGAAAAATGTGTAAGGGGTTTGATGCTGAGACCTTCATATCACTGTGAATAAATTTAATAGGGCATCACTACTGGACAGGCAAGCCCAGTAAACCAGTTCTTCGAAGTAGTAAATATACAATGTGGATTCTTTGATTAGTTACCAACATGTACCTAATTACATCTAAATGCTTTAATAAGTATGACTAGATCTATTATTTGGTTTCCTTATTAATTCTATTGATTATACGGGATTTATTTGCATAAAAATTCATTAAATAGCCTAAAAATAGCTAACAAATCACTTTACGCATTTTTATAAACCCACACTGTCATTGTACTGCTTTTACGACTGTTGATATACGGTTCTCTATTTTTATTGTCTGTTTTGCAGTCCTTTAATCTTTCTTCTATTTACAATTTTATTTCTATTTAATTTTATTGTTAATTACTAGTATCTTTTTTAAACGATTTTGATTTTATTTATACTGCCTATCCCCCTTTAAGCACAATGCAGGAAGCGGCTGGCAAAGCATTTTACCACACAGTAGTAAAGTGTATGACTGTGCATGTGGCCAAAGAAGACACAAAACACAAATGTTCCAGACTGTACCTAACTGTAAAGGAAATTAGGAAATGGATGACAGGAATTAAGTGAGAAAGCGAGAGAGGTGAAGGAATGAGAGAATCTGAGCTGCAGTAGAAATAAAAACCTTTGTCTAACGTTATAATCATGAAGTTATAATATATTGGAATAGGTAACATATAACATAGAAATGAACTATTATGGTTTTAGCATGATCTGCTGTACAGAGCCACAATTCTTGATCTTGGATTGTGGATTGGATCTTGGATCCTGGTTTGTGGATTGGATATTGTATTGTGGATCTGAATCATAACTGAGTATGTGGGGTTAGCACATCTTCCTTGTGTTCATGCAGTGTTCTTCCTGGTACTCCAGTTTCTGCCCACCACCCAAAGATAAGCAGCTAAGTTGAATCAATGACTCTATACTGCATGTAATTGGGTGTATTTGCAGATTCACTGTGACTGGCTAATAATATACCTAGCCTGTTCCCTCCCTTGTGCTCTGTGCTTCCTGGGATGGGCTCCTAATCACCATCACCCTATCTGCATAAGCAGCATTCAAATGTAGTTAGTTTACCCAGAAGCAACGTGTCTTGTCTGTGTAGGTTGGCATCTTGAGTGTTTTTTTGTTCATTGCATCTCAAAGCCTACCCACATAGCAGAAGCCTACTACCTATTAAATGCTATAAAGACAGCATTCAAGAGCAAAGATTGCACTGGAAAACAAACACTTGCTTGCCCACATTTAGTCACATGCAGTGTATTTGCCTTTGCAATGTTGATTTAACATAACATGTATTCCTTACACTGCTGGTCAGGTTGACTAATAGGATTGGAGCTAAAATGAGGAGTCCCTTTATTGGATGGAACCCATCCCCTGTGCCTGCACCGCATCCTCTGTGAACATTGTGTGCATTCATTCTTGTGAATCATCTAGCTGCTTGTCATATTGCCAGTGTGCCATGTGATAGCTGGCAGAGTAACTGTGCCATGTTAAGGTGTAATGCTCTGGTTCAGACAGTGCAGTTGCAAATACAAACATTTACTGCTCCTATACAAAGCCCAACTACACAAATCCAGTTCAGTTTATTCATACTTAGTGCCCACCCGCATTATAATTACCGTAAATCAGCTAATAAAGGGTATAGCAGCTATAAATATTCCAAAAACAAATTAATATAAGCAACGCCAATATAAGAAAGATCATGGTCACTAACATTCAATTCAGAGCAAAATATCAGTGGAATGTAGGTACAGAAAAATCAGCCCACTGACTGCCCAATCCCCCTGGGTAACCATGCAAAGTGTAGACAAGTGCCCAAATCCACCTTTCCGGGAACAGTCAGGGTACATGTTGACCTTGTCATATAAAAATGGTCTTGGGGATTTGTTTTATGGTGCCAAAACAAAAGTATGAGCAGCTAATGCTGTAGATGAGCCATCTGACCTGACTACAAAATCACACAAGTGATCTCCATGCACTGCACATCAATTACAAGAAAAAAAAATCAGAGCGATACTAAAATACTACAGTACAAAATTTTTGGTATATGTACTATATGAATATAGAAAATAAATGAATGGCATGACTGACAGATTAACGATTAAATTAATAAAAATCCTTTCCATTCATGCCTTTTTAAAGAGCGCCCTTCAAGCTATGCAAATGTGTATTCTTTTGTGCAAATGTTGCATGGTATTGTGTACATTTATACTGTGAGTGCCTCAGAAAGTGAACGAAAGGAATAATAGAGACTGATGATGCCTACTTTTTGCACAGTGGAGCCATGACACACACACACACCTACACACACACACACATACGATCAGTACTGTATAAGAAAAGGGCTGAAAGCTTCCAGATAAACCTTCTAGGCAGTTAATATCTGTGTGTGGCAACCCCAACTACACTATCTACCCAAAAAATTCACAACTGAGCCTGTAGTAAGGCTTTAAATTAAACGCATGTGTGACGGTATCCCCATTTTCAATGCTGACACACAGAGAAAGGAAGCTTTGCCACCTCCTCAGCGCATCCACAGCACAGAGGCATCCTTCTCTGATCATTATAATAAAACTTATTTATTATTCAGCATTCCCTATATTTGAGTTTTCAGTTTTTTTTTTTTTAAAGGAACATTAACACATTCGATTTTTAATTAATTCATTAGCTTATTTATCTCACAACATGGTCTGAAACTGGGCATTTAAAAAAGAAAGGTATGCAAATGAGTCTCTCTATGAAACAGACGGGAGTGGCATCATATTGTCGGTATTTCTCACGTTTCCAAACTGGCACCTTGGAGCCAGGGCAGCGTCCCCCGGCACGCTCTCTCAGCTGATCATCTGTTCCTTTGCATGAAAGCTGCTGTGGCGATATTACAGCACATCTTTCCCTCATTACTGGGGTAACTGTTCTTTTTCTACCTATTCTTCTCTAAGAAGAAGGACAGGGGAATTTTATGCCTCATATGCATCGCTGATAGTGAGTGGGTGACAATTTGGTTTGAAATTGCCAATGTCTCTCTCTTTGACTTGCTTTTAAGCCTGACATTTTGCAGCGGTAATTTGTCTGACGTTCTGCAGACGTTTGTGAGAGAACGCACAACGAACATTCAAGGCTCTCTCATCAGTGTTGCAAACAAGCAGTGCTCAAGGGGTTAAAATGGATTCAAACCACAGGAAGGTGTTTTCGGGGGGTTGGGAAACTATGTCCTTGTTTTCAGCTGTGCTCCTTACTGCTGGTTTTGTCTCAGAATATGAAATGATGGGGTAAATATATATAAACAAGTAAACAAACATGCCGAGGACAGTATAATGCACAAACTGGTTTGGCACTTAAGAGCGATTATAGTTTTAAATAATAGAAACACCATGCAATGTTCCCAATAGTGTTTACGTTAAAGAAATGTTTGTTTACTATGCAGTTTACGCCCTCTGAAGTGTCAGAAACAACAGTGAGGTCATTGAAGTTTGCCAAAATTTTGTCCACAGCAAGCAAAAACAGCTCAAAGAAAGCTTTGATTGGAAGGGCAGCCTGAGGAAGGCAGAGAGGAGAAATCATAAAGGTCTGAAACACTTAGGTGAGGGGAGTGCGGGGCCGTCTTGCTTGCTAATTGATTTAGTCTGTTAACAAGGCATAATGTATTCTATTGTGTTGTTTCTTCTGTCTGAATGAAGCTCGGGCTTGGGGCCCTACGTTTCACCCTCTCCCCTGTATTCATGGGCTTTTTGATGTGAAGACGGTATGACAGGCCTGGATTGGTCCCCTCCCCACTCCACCCCCCCCCACAGATGGCTGGATGGATGTCAGAAGCCGGCGCCTACCCATAACGGGCTCACGGCATGGTTCGCGGGCAGGCGATGGGGGCTGTCCTGGTTCCCACCCGCTTTCGAACCCTCTGCCAGTCCCCCCCACCCCCGACACCAAACTAATGCAGGCTCTGGGACAATGCCTGCATTGTTGCTTGTGCGTGGACTGGTGTCCTAAGGACGACTGGGAGTGTACCCTGGCCGACGCAGCCCAAACAGGCCCGTTAATTACTCCTAGGGTTTCCTGATTAACCTCAAACCCTTTGCTCAGGCACAAAGGGCCCACTGAGAGAAGCCCATGCCCCCCGCCCCACCCCCCTACGACTGCCTGGCAGTATGGCATCTCCCTCACTCTCACTTGCATGCGGCACCGAGGCTCCGACTCAGTGGCTCTGCAGAACCTCTGTGCATCACACATAACATGCTACAGAATCAGAAGCTGCCCTAAACCATGGGGAAAGAAGTACGCAGGTAAGCAGATAAATAAATAGATAAACAAACAAACAAACAAATAAATAAATAATGGGGAGGGGGTGAGCAGTGGGGGTGGGCAGCTACATGCGTAGGGGGTATGGGGAGAGAGAGAGTAAGACAATATTGCAGCAATGTAAAGGGAAGGGGGGGGTGATCCACACCTCACAAGCTCCGCTGTAAATGACCCTGATGATTCGCGACAAAGCTAATTTCTTTATAACAGCTTCTCAACGTGCCGCTTTAGCATACGCGCTCCGTGCGGCGAGGAAAGGGTGTCGCCAGCCTACCCCAGCCCTACAAAGGAAATCCTTGGGAAAAAATTAGGAAGGCTCCTCCCAGACGTATTATCCGCACTGGGAAATTCACGGCCGCTTCATCACGCCATGTCGCCTCACACGCCGGTAAATGCCGGGCTCGGG
Organism: Petrocephalus zakoni; assembly: GCA_026774425.1. NCBI lineage: Eukaryota > Metazoa > Chordata > Actinopteri > Osteoglossiformes > Mormyridae > Petrocephalus > Petrocephalus zakoni. The sequence goes on from JAODKN010000114.1 coordinate 27,082,460, forward strand.
ATATGCAAAACAGCCCGGCCAATATGCATAATTACCTGAGAGCCAGGGTCATTTTTCTGGGTTATGTGATGTGACATTTGTAGGGCGTTGGCATACATCAGTGTAACTGGAAGTGACACATGTACCATCCCCCATCTCACGCTATAGAATATTACAGGTAACACACACACACACACACACACACACTTACACAACAAATATTAGAATGACATGTACGCATGGTGTGTGCATAAGGCCTGAAATTCACACACAGACACAGTTTTATTTTTTTTCAAAATACACAACAGAGCTGCCGTGTGGCACAAATTCTGCCCCGACACAAACCGATGGTAAAATGCGTAATGTAAATCCGGTGCTGAAGGCTTCTCCATGTATCTCAGGAGTGATGGGGCGCGCAGACGCCACACCGCCAACGCTGAAGCTAACCCTGTCTTCATTTTAACACATGTTCTAAATTGCAGCCGGATATTTTGCCATTCATGCAAACAGGCCACGGGGATAAACAATTCATTTTCCAGACGGTTAGGCACCTTTTTAAGCCCTCAGTGAACTTGGAGCACTTATATAAGGTCCTATGTAACAGAAGCTGCTTAACATGGAAATTAAATGTTTTTGTCCCTCTGTTTTTATCTTTCGATATGCTTAATAAGCTGATGAATGGGTTAAAAAGGTATGGAAAAAAAATTATTTGTTCAGCAATTTGTGTTTGATTTTGATTCAGGTTTACATTCTTCAAACTAAAAATATGTATCTAAAAAAACACAATAACATATAAAAATGTTGCTAAGAGTGAATGTCCTTTCCCCACAAAGATCAAAAACTGTAATATACCCCTCTCTGCCTTAATAAGAAAAAAGTCTGAAACACTAAATCCTGTTGAGTCATGCTGTTTTGAGATGCTCATCGCTTCCCACGCACCAAAAATGCTTTCTTCTTTATTGTTGAAGACTTTGATCACGTGAACCTTCTCATGTCATTCCAAACTAATTCACCTAAAACAAATAATAAAATGATCTACACCTCAGATTAAAAGCAAACATGTCTGGAAGGCCCTGAACCCTATTTTTGTAAGAAAGCATTAGAGCAGAGGTCCAGCTTTCACCCATTGTCCTAACCACCACGATCCGATGTTCTTGCCTACATTTGCTATTGATAATGCAATTATGATCCACCATAAGGCATACAAATGCATCGAATAATGCCAAGGCAATCATCATCTTTATGACATAAACTAGGCGACAGTGTGTTTCTGTGCTACACAGGCTCAGAGGCATGTCTTGATAATAATTGCTATGGGGTTGTTTAATTGATTTAAATATGAACAAATGGGGAAATGGAGATATAACACACGGCTGGGCCCGCAGCCTCTCGACCCCTCCGCGAGATCACCAGTAAACATGACGCCATCGCTGCAGATGCAGATGTGTCGCATGCAAACACGGCACCAGCGTGTGTATGCACGGGAGCGGCTCCGCTCTCCTGAATTTTGCCTTTTTCTTTTTTTGCACTCTCTCATCACAGGCTACATGCCACACAAAGGCAGACGCAGCCCACCGCGCTGAAGACGAAGCTGGCTATCTGCATGGCTCCCATATCGAAATAAGCGGGCGCTTACGATTTCACGTAGTCATACTGACGGAATGGAGGTGGGCTCAATGAAATCCAACACAGTGAATTTTTGATATCGTCACAACTCCTTTTTTATGTAACACGCTGCCCTAGAAAAAAAAAGACTACTTTCGAAGATTAAGACCAAAGTTGAGATACATAAATTCATACATAAATTCCTTCATGTTTTGCAGCGCTTAAACGTTTTCTAAGTACTAACACGTCTTCTGAATTGTTGGGGGAAAATGTATATCTACAGTTCAATTGCAAGAGCACAGAATAATTGTTCCTTAGAATATATAGGTAAAATGGCTGAAATGATTAGAGCTGAATTCGGGCTTAGATGAGCTTTCAGCTTTTTACATCATCCACTGTCTTGTATTTTAGGTTTTAATAAAAGACCAAAAAAAGAACAATGAAAGAAGCAATTTAAAACGTGATATGGGATCCACATTACAGATAATAAAAAATAAATATTTTATTAAGCTACTAAATAAAAATAAAGGCATGACAGCAACGCGTTACCATTAATATGGCATCGGTGACTAAGATAAACAGCCCGGATATTTATTTTCACATTAATGTATTAAACGTGCTATAAAATATACACAGGCAGCTCGAAAACCGGGTTCGGTCCGGAGGGTCTACGAGCCCCACAATACAATTTGAGAAACAGCTCTCTCTGGAAATCTTAAATCTTAAATCTAATCCCAGGTTTTGTGGCACATGTAAATGAGGGCACGAGTTAACTGTCTGCCCCTCCCCCAACACCCCCCCTCCCCAATTGATGGAGCTGAAGCAGCCAATTTCAGCATGCTGGCATACAGTACGGAGTCACTATGCCATCCCAACCTCCTCAGCAGACACCACCCCCCCTGCGTCAGTCACCCCCGGCGCCCAACAAAAGCCCCCTATCCTAAAGAAAAAAAACACATATCACAGATAGCACTCCGAAAATTAACTTGACATTTGATGCAGAAAAAATATATATACGGGTAGCGTAAAAGAGGCCGATAACAAAAACCAGCTCGTGACCCGAGGATCACGTGGGGTGGGGGGTGGTTTAAAGAAATGGGGAATGCGGTGACAGTATCAGACGCCCGCAGCAAATTTTCCACACCTAATTCTCGGGAGAGATTTTTGTGTCATTTGTTCCCACAAATGTGTTTCCCCCTTCGCCGTTTCCCGTCAGCGGCGGGCGCCTCCCGTTTCCTCCCACCTCGGAGGGAAAGAGAGAGAAAGCCCCTCGAAAATCTCACTGTCTGTCCGTGCTCATCATCAAACAAGGGCAGGGAAGCACACTCGTGTGGGTCCTCATTAAAACTCTCCTAAATAGCCCCGACTGTTGAACCCATTAAGAGAAGCCTCGCCATCATCCACGTGTCCCTGCAGCTGTGTGCTTTGACCGCGTTCTAGCCATAGCCGGGGGTGGAGCTCCTCGTGCCCCCCCCCCCCGCACCCTGGTCTCGATGCCCGGCGACAACAGAGAGTGGGTGCTACTGCCAGGATATCCAATAAAGAATTAGCTAGCTGTCCATCTGTGGGATGGGACGGCACTGGTCCCCGTTTTGGGCCTGAAGTTCGGTGTTTGTTCCCTCACCAAATACGTCCTAAAAATAACAGCACGACCCGCAAGCCCGCCCAAGACTGGGTGAAATGCAAAAGATTTCCAAGTGGAAGTAAAAGCCCTGTTAATTCATTTAACACTCGGTTTGCGCTCTAGCTGTCAGCAGTTTCCGTACATTAATATGTGACGGTGTTTTGTCTGCCTTATTTATATCCGCACTCCCGCGCCTCCGCTTGCATTAACGAACACCTTTTTTAAGCATGCGTACATAAATCAGTCCAAAATGTCGTAGGTATAAATGCGGAAAATGCCAGGCCGGGGGTTGGGGTTGTGGGGCCTAGCACATACCCCGCTAGGCCCTGGCTAGTCTCGGCGTCCCCTATTCTACCTCCGTCGCCATTAGACATGCAGGAATGTTAACATTATTATGCATTATTATAAGCGTCTGCACGGCCCCTCCCGCTGCCGCACTCTGTATTGTGTCTGGGGGGGGGGGGGCAGCACTGCCGCAGCAGCACTCGAAGAGCTTCGCCTGGCACGGGGCTGTGGACGGGACGGGGGTGTCCTTGTGCCATTTGCACAAATTGCTGCCCTTTAATTGAATGCACCTGACCCTCGAGCGTGATTATTTTGCTGAATGTTTTTCTTCTTTTCCTTTTTCGTAGCATGCACACGCTCATTTGCGTATAATCCTACGGCTGTCCCGATCGCACACATTTACTGAGGGATTGTATACAGCCAAAATGCAGTTTTAATTTTAAAGTTTTTCCAATGTTTGTAGATTATTTTCCTGTTTCATTTTAAATCTCCTATCATGATATGTGACAATGAAAAATAAAAAAAGTATATGTAAGAAATTCCAAAATGCTTTCTTTCATTAAATATTATTTTGACAGTTAAACTTCTTACAAATATATTGCCAAATGTGATAGAGGAAATTTTTTTTTTGCAATATTTTTGTTTATTTGTTTTTCAATTTCCAAGTGATATAAAAAAAGAAAATATAATTTGAAGGTTATAATGTACTTTTAATCTCGCCTTGTATAGAAATACACCACATTCAGAGCATTACACAGCCATTATAACACACAACGAAATGTCACACTTTAATAAGGTTAAAAAGCATTGTATTTTTTAACGAGAATGGTTGATTTTCATTAGCCAGGCTGCACACGTGTTCTTAGTATTCTTCATTTAAAGCAGACAAATAAAGAATCACCCTTTACAACAGATGTTTATTTTCGTCTCTTTACACATCCTGACACAAAGGTGAATTTCAAATGAGGCGTTTTAAGAGTCACACACTGTAAAATGTGCACCTCCTGGCACGACAGCGCACACGCGCATATGCACGCGAGACAAGAGAAGGGAGGGAAGGAGGGAGGGCGTTGGGGGGTGCTGTGCTCATTTGCAATTTATATTACGGCAGAGTTGAGGACAGTTTGATGAAAATCGCAGCTTATAGGAAGAATATTAAAATGTGCTTCCAAATGCAGCGGTAAAGCAAAAAAAAATATTGTAAATAAAAGCCGGAGAAAAGAGCCAGTATGTTTAAGCGTAATTTGCTTCGTCAGGAATGCTAAGCCAGTGATTTTAATATTTAAATTAATATACGTGGGAGGTGCTGCAATATGAGGGCATATATAGCCACCCCCAACACCCCCCAGACCGTGATTTGCCTGATTTTAATTTGCCCACGGCCTTTGTTCTCTGGATGTGGACGAGTGTATGAAGACGGTGCTTCAAGCGGCCAGACATCCTGCCAAGGGTTTGCTCTCCTGAGCCGCCTGCTTAATAAAAATAAAGCTTTCGGAGCACAAAAGGGATACGACACATTTATTTATTGTCATCTGTGGCATTCCTTAATATTGAGAGGGGAGTGTCCGCATGCGATTCTGGGGTGGCTACGCCTTGTGGCTGTCGCTAGCGAACTCCGTAGGTGGCCTGACTATAAAGGCCATGTTGTTACATAAATTCACGTAAATATCTGAAAAAGAATCCCAGTACATTTTAATAAATGCTGCCTAACGCTGCCTAGCACCCGCACTACCAAATTGATGATGCATTTTACTCATAAATAAGTATGCAGTACATTTTATTTTATAATACTGTATATACATGTGTGAACTTTATTATGGTAGAAATAAAAAATTTCACACTGTCCTGTTACATCCAGGAACCTTGTCTTCCACTGCCATGTTCACCGGAAAAATCGTAACACAAAGGAAAAGCCCAAAGCCGGGCCAGACTTGGTGATTAACTTTCTGTGCTAATGGCATAGAGGGAAGATGCATTTAGCACAAAGGGACACGACTGTTTAACGTTCAATTTTTTTTCGGGCAGAGGTTCCTGCTTTGACATTGGCAGAGAGGCAGAACGCTACTTTTGCGAGCTGACAATTGTGATTCAAAAGGGCCAATCAGAGGTTCCCGATGCATGCGTATGTCCATCATACAATCAGCACCGGCATCTCCAAGCCCACCCCCTACATGTACCAGCTGAAGGATGCAGACAGACCACTAACGAATGTATACCTTCACGACAGTGAATCTTTTATGCCTGTAAATGCTCTGCGTTGTACTTTGTTTACTTAAACAAAAATTCACTTACAATGCAAACCAAGTTTATGAAGAGTTCTAACCTAAATCTTTAAGTGTAAATTAGTGTAAATAAGGGCTATATGACGTAATAACACTATTTATTAACAACCAATACCAAAAACGTGAAATTTCATGGAAACAAATGGAAATACATGGAATATTACATGATAATTCCATTTGTTGCGTTATGAAAATTGATTTGTACTCATAATAGTGTACACTGTGTGTGCCATTCGCTCTTAGGCTGCTGCGACTGTTGTTACTGGAATAAATTGTGGTCACAGTCGATGAACTGCAACAATCAAACGTCAGCTTCTGTAATGAGGGTGTGTGACTTAAGGACATTGTAATGAAACTCTTTATGTGTACATTCTGTAGACAAGTCTCCTTATCACTGGACATTTAAGCCTGAATTCTGAGTTATTTGTCACAATCCCAATATCCTTTCAAACCATATATATCAAAACCTATATACGTGATCTCACTTTGACAAGACGAAATCATCGGATTAGCCACCATTTGTGTGATCATAGATTTTAAGAATCATTTCTTGCGTGGTTTCTTTCTCAAGCCGTGTTTTCAAAAAGGCCTCCATAATTAATAGTAATAAGATGCTGAAAAACAGAGTAAGAGAAGGGAATAAAAAATATATAAGCCCCTAAGTATGTGTGAGTGTACTCTGTCATCACATAGAAGGAAGTATACACTGCATTTAGATGCTGCCTTGATCAGACCATCCATCTAGACTAAGAGAGGAGAGTTGACGGCTGTCAGTATGACGTCAACTCCAACATCAACAGAGCTATAGGGGAGAAAATATGCAGGAATGACAAATTAATATAGTTCTTACTGTATGAAAGTACCACACGTGACAGGATGGTGTAAAATAAACACTAATGAAATGATAATAAAACACGCATCCTGTTAAAGAGACCTGCGAGAAAATTGTTCAGATTGTTTTGGCCCGATTAGACCAAAATGATATTTTATTTTGTAATCTCTTTACATCTGACATCCCCACAGTCAGGCATGGTGTTTGTAGACCTTATGGAGTGTGGTCATCTTTCCGCCCACACCAAGAGATGCTGCTTCTTCTGTTCGCATTGCTGGTAGGTTTAGCGGCTAACTGAGATTCACGATTGTCTTCAAGTCCATCCTTAGAGTTTGTGTGCATAAAAATATAGTTCAATCCCATCTTCAGTAAATCTTGGTGGCTCTCTGGCAACCCCAATTTAACACTTTCATGAAAAGTTGTTGCTTGTTTGCCTCACTAAAATGGACAACAACAGAGCCGAGCAGCAGCACAAAGCAGACTGGGGCCGTTGACTGGGGGGTGCCTCATTGGAACTTTGGCTGAAACTCTTCTTTGTTGTGTCAAAGAGAAGTTGTTGATTTGCTGACAGCACTGGGAGTCCCTTTGAAACCAGAGGTCGGCCAGTTTGACTGAGTCTCCCTGGCTTTTATGATACCGTAACTTCAACTTAATTGGCTCTTCAATGCATTCCACAAATACTATCTAAGGGAGATGGGTGAAATCATTAAGCCCCTCACTTCAAACCACCACTTGGAAAAAAAAAAAAATTATATATATATATATATATATATATACACCCCCCTCCACAATTGGACAGTCCATCCACACTACTACAGCCATAATTCCCATTTGTTCAGACAATCCAACAACTATTATTTATACCCAATATATGATCTTTTGATAGAAAAAAAATCGACAAGAAAGTTTTTATTCAATTCATATTCATAACTGCCATCACAGGTGATCATTTTACTATATCCAAATATGTGTTACAATTCTTGCTACTACAACTCAAAAAAATGAATCACTGCTTGAGATATAAGGTCACTATGAAGAAATATATGAGCTGAGATATTAATGAACCAGAAATATGGTAATGTGGTGATCACAATTCAAATGGCATGTAATGCCTAATTATTTATTTTAAAGAAATATGCTTCCTACAGTAAACATGCTGGAAAATGTGGTTTTAAATTGCATGAAGGAATTCCATTTCTTTAAAACACTTCTAGCATTTTTTAAATCATTAAAATAAATGTTCATTCTTCTTCCCTCTCAGGGTTGAAAAGAATATATATAAAAAAAGAAAATAGGTCATGAGTTCTAATGTTGCCTGTGGCCTGGCTGTCTAAATTCCCTTCAAAAAACCTACTTGCCTGTTTACTGCATTTCCTGGAGCAACACCCCTCTCTGGATTAACCAAATTGTTCGTCTGGTTTTGCTTCAGGCGTATGTACACATACCAAGCAGACACACACACACACACACATCACAAACACACACATACACACACACACACACACACATCACCAACACATATACACACATACTAAAAACATTAAGGCTCACCCCCCCAAACTGTTGGGAAGGCGTGCACAGTCTTTATTTCCTCTGACTCACCTTATGTTGGTGCAACATCGAGAGGATTTCCAGGCGTGTCCATTTCACACGTCTTCCAGTTGTTCGGCTGCAGTCATCGCAGCCTCTTCCCGCTGAGATGCAAGAAAATATGCGATACATTCAGCGCATTGCTTTAGAGGACAGCTCACCGTGTTACCTGGGATCGGGATGTGCCAAAATGCTAGGTGGACTTAGAGAGAGGATGGTTATTATCTAAGCCGCTAATCTGTATCAGAAAGCATATTCTTCGTAAACCCCCAGGATGGAAAATGATTCTTAATTCCAGGCAGCGACTAGCACGGAGGATGAGAGACACTCTCAATTTTCTTTCTATTTGTCGCATATCGGTCTTTAGGAGCGTAAAATGTTGACGAATATTGGCTTATAAATGTATTTGAAATGCTCTCTCTGCCATAGAACGTGCACCAATTGAAATCTGATGTTCAGTATGCGGGTCCTTTCCCATGACACACTTCGACAGTGAGATCTACTTGCGGCCACCGTTGACCTCTCACCCCACCCTACCCATCCAGCCCTAAGGTCACCACAGAAGACCTGGTTATCTCACAGAGGGAAGCCCCCCCCCCCCCCCAACTGAAAAGCGATCAGCAATCTATAATAGATTGGCTGGAAGTCATGCTGGACTATCCTCGGAGATCCATGACATCACTGATGGCTTTTCGACACAGGGTGGCAGGAGAGATGCTTTGGAGAGCATGTGGGCGGTAGCCATCAGTGAAAGATAACCTTTTCGGTTCCAAAGCTCAAATCCCTGCTAAGTGTAAGTGCTTTCGTGCAGTGAAACCCCCTGCCTCATGCCAAATGTAAATAAAGTAGCTCATACGTTGAAAAGATATATGCAATAAAAACAAAATAAAGTGGTTCCCACATCTGGAAAAGTGGAAGCCCAGCAATGGAGCTAATGTTCCATGGTGATGTATGGTCAGGAGCCAGAATGGGCTATATGTAAGTAGGCCCCAGTCCGGAGAGCTAATGGGCTTTCCCTCGTTTCCATACATTACAAGCAGCGTTGCTCAGCGGGGATTAGCAGGCCGTCACAGGCAAATGACCAGAACAAAACCACGTACTTAAAAGTACTTGTATCACAGAACTGAGGACTCCGGCAGTAACTGGATGGAGGTTGACTCCAGATATACAAGGGTATAGAACTGTAAATAAAAACAAAGTAAAAATCTGAGAACTGTTTGTTTAGGAGCCAGTAGTTAGGCCGCTATATAAATGGGTACGTGCAATGAGGGGGTAGGTAATAATTACATTTCTGCTCACTGAATGAAGAAGACTTAAGTGTGTGGCATTGAGGTAGTGAGACACCGGGGCAGTCAGTCTGGATTAATGAGCAGGCTGATGGGAAGGAGGCCATCAGAATTCACTGCGCTAGGAGGACATGCCAAAAGAGGGCCTTCTTCGCTACATCTGCCCTCATTTATAATCGCCGAGCGTAAAAAGGGGGAATCGCCATTAATTGTAATTCCGGTGCACAGATAGGAAATCTGGTGCCAGAGAAATGTAAACACACACACACAACCATTTTGCATATACTGTAGTATACTTCCCACATGGGAACATTCTTGGCTTGCAGTGTCCAAAGAGCCCAATAGATTCTTAAGGATTTCAGTCATGTATTGTGGATATTATTACACTTAGAAACACAGGAAACGATGATTTATAAAGATATCAACGAAAAATCAAATTAAGTCATTTTAAACGGAAAGTATTCATTGAAATAGCTATCATGAAAATATATAAAAAAAATCTCACTCTGATATTTCAAAAGTAAAAGAAAATATGACATTTTGCTTTATCGTAGTTTCAATGTATCTGCACAGACATTTTGAAAAAGTAAAAATATTTTAGTGTACTACCTGTTTGTACTCTGGGAGGAATATTAAGGATTTTGTTTTCTGCTTGAAAACATTTCAGATTGAGATTGCAAGTATTTACATACAAGGGTCTGCCTAGAAATTGTGGGCCTTGTGACGTATTACGTGCTGTATTATAAACACACAGGTGTGTATGTGTGGGTTTGCATAGATCACATTTGAGGACCAAAATGTCCCCAAAGTGTGGTAAATTTCCCTACTTTTGGGGACATCTTTTTAGGTCCCCATTTGGATAAGCTCAATTTTATAAAAGTCAGTGTAGTCAAAAAACTAAAAATGCCAAAAGTCTTGTATTTGGGTTGGTTACTTATGGTTAAGGTTAGGGCTAGGGTAGGGGTTAAGGGTGTTATGATTGGAATTAACGTTTTTCCTATAGAAATTAGTGGAAGGTCCCCATTTAGATGTATGTGTGTGTGTGTGTATATATATATATATATATATATATATATAGTGAGCCCTGGCATTGACTGAGTGCATGTATGTATGTGTATGTATATATATATATATATATATATATATATATATACACACACACACACACACACACACACTCATAGCCAGAGCTCACAATGCAGGACAGCCACATTATACAAAATGAAATATTGCAGAACACGCACACACATACTCGCACACGCAGAGGAGAGTCCAGGAAAACTACCGCTTCAATTTACGCGCTCGTGACATATCATTGCACTTCCGTGAAAACGGGAATACCCAAAATTGAAAGGGGCCCTCCTGACACACACTGGCAGGGAGCGACGACACTAGGATAGCTCTGTGAGGACGAGAGCGAACAAAGACACACCTTCAGACTTATTGAATTCATCCTCTGCTGGTCTGTGGAGAGAACTGGTGGCGGGGGGGCAGCGTGGGGGTGATCCATGTTACGATTTTTTAATATATAGTTTGATTTGTTACTGATTTTATTCATTTGTTCTACTAACATGGCATTTTATTTTGATCTGGGACCGTTGCCTTGAATGTTACTACTGAATGTAACCAATGCATTGATATATAGATACATGCTGTTATTTAAAAGCTTATGCAGTTTGCATTTTCATTTCCATTTAATTTCACACAACTAACAAAAGCTGCAGCTTGTAGTCTGCATTCATTATTTGGGTACTGTCATATTTATGCATAATTTAGGCCTCAATAGCCTTACTGGGTTGTGGCTAGCATCTCCAGTTTTAACACAATAGGGAGTGGAAAAATGAAGGCCCCCAGTTTTGGCTATCCCGTATGGATTTAATCGTATGCTCAGACAAGTCCGGTCCTCCAGCTTAACCCAGGAAGGGGCTAAGTCCAGGCTCTGTGTGGCCTGCATGTCCTCCCTCATAAAAAGCCTCAAGCTACACCCCCTACATGGCAAGGTGCACCACTAGTCTACACTAGTGCCCAGATTTAAAAAAGGACAGTGTAAAAAAGTGCACTGTGCATAAGCACACTATAGCAGACAATTATTTTCACCACCCACCATTTGCTACCAAGTATCTTTTTAAGGCACAATAACGAGAACAAAAAAAAAAACGACTGTGATCTACAGAAAGCACTCAGCAGAGACTTACGTGTGCTTCCCCTGTGCCACACCTGTCCAGGAGGGCAGCCTGGATGAGCTATGTGCTGAGGACTTGTGCAAACGGAATCCGTCTATCTCAAATCCGTGAGGCAGCGTTAGCCCAACATCATGCACCATGTGGCTGTCCTTCCTTCTGCATGTTAGCAGGTCCGTTGTGCATGCAAACATTTTATTTACCAAATGTTAAATAATGGCAAAATATGCTAATATCACATTCACAGATTATCAAACTCCATGGGTGTGGATCGACAGTCACTAAAAGCTTTGGTTATTAGTATCGGTAGGTCCCAAAATGATAAGTAATTTAGACACATGGAGTAGCCAATCCCTGCCCTACTGTGGCCAGAAACATTACTTATCCTTTTTACCAAAAAGGTCTTTGATATGCGTATTTATTACAGTGAATATAGTTCCAGATTATAGAAATAGTCATAGGTCTTGGAATATATTGGTGAAAGTTTTCACACATGCCATTTAAAATCCAATGACCATGCATTAATTGATATTTCTTAGACCTGCTATGACTTTCCTCAGATCATTGGCTTTTAGCCAAGATTACCTATACACTCCAATATCAATTTAATTATACAAATAAATCTTCCCTAGTATTGATCAACTATAACCTATAAACTTAAAGAAATAAGGATCTGCATACTTTATTTACGATGAAAATTGACAGATGATATTTGTGACTACTTACTAAACATGTATATATACTGGAAGGTAAACTATGCCACATTAAACTGCCAGCAGTAAGGTAAACCACGACTAATTCAGTCAGCATCTTGTTTATATGATACCTCAACTTCAGTATGAATTTGCACACAACCTTGCACATATTTAAGCTTAAATGAGAACCTTTCCAGTGCTGGAACAACACCCCAGTGTCTAAATATCAGAGTATCCCTTTCTCTGTACTGGTTTATTCCCATTACTGCTAGAAAAGTGTTGTTTTTTATTTTTTGTAGAATCGGCATGAACTGAGATCAAATTTACATCATTAAATAAAATAATACAACCAAAACATCAGTTTTCATTTTTTCAATGAAAAACACACCTACCACAACTAGAAATTTGATAATGTAACTGTTCATGCAACATCCATTTTGCTTGCTCAATGGTAACTTTGGATTCTGACGGAAAAAAAAACAAAATATTAATTCTGACCACAGAATAATCTGCCATAATAAAAACCTCTGGGAGTTAACAGTAAGATAACAGGCCTTAGCATGTGCCCAGGTCACATACAGGCAGCTGCCAATTTTGCCATCATTTGTAAATTTAATTCTGCTGTCCAAGATCGGTGTTGTGACCGTCTGTAAAACTAAAACTGTGCCAAACAGTCACAGTTCACGTTTGAATGAAATTCAGTGTGAGCCAATGACCTTGTGGCAGTGTGCTTACCCATACTCGTAATCTATGGAGTGTGCCGCAATTTATGTGGCATAATTAGTCGTTTCTTGGGTGCTAGCTGAAAGGACCAGCACTCTGCATGTGCCCAGGACTATCAGGGGAAAAAAAGCGACACAAACTAGCAGACTTAGCATAGTACGAGCGCGGTTAGCTCTGCCGCAGAGGAGAACGTGTCGCGATGCCAATCGGCAAGGAATTATGCATGCAAATAGAGGCTTGAAATATGCGGGGTGGGGGGGTCAGCCGCGACTTTAATTAAAAATCGGTGTCGGCAGCCCCGCTTGTTTGCTGCTTGGTGGTCTGTGCGCGTGCGCGTGTGAGGCGCGCGAGCCAGCTGGTGAGTGCCAGCAGACATTTTAGGTCTACCCCATCGCTCGCCACTGCCAAACCCTTAAGATGGTGGCACCTTGAAAACGATGCTGCACTCTGGAAAGCAAATCACAGTGGCGTGATTCCTCCGCCACGCCAATGACAGAAGGCAGGCCGGTCTAATGAGCCTGAATCCTTCCTACTAATGAGAACATTAGCGATTAGCACCAGTGCATACAGATAAATGTATAGGCCAATTTCAGATGAAACTAGCATGCCTGATTCTAAATTAAAGCTTACTGTACAAAGCATCATAAGCTACATCCAGCTAACTAAAACAATAATGGGAAAAGTACTGATTATATGAGCGAGGCCTAATTTTGTGCAATCTCAGTCATTTTTAATTTACTATTCTTGGGCTGTTTAGTTATGCTGGTAGTTGGTATGATTGATATCTGTGTATGTATATATGTATGACTGATGATAGATAGATAGATAGATAGATAGATAGATAGATAGATATAGCATGGCTATCTATCTAGTAGATAAATATATACTTATACAGACATATTCTATAGATCCCAAGTGAGAAATTCTGGCCATAAACATCCATAAATATGTTAAAAATATGAATAAAAAATATATATAAACAGTAAAAGACCAAACATTATTTTGCAAAACTCTTAGACCACTAATGTCTTTAGCTTAAATATTCCATTTTAAGGCCCACCCTTTTAGTTATTAGGAATTAGCCCAAATGAATAATTAATTGCTGTTGATTTATTATTCATAGCCTTTCATCTGATAGGACTGACAGTGTGCCGAATGAATTTACATGCATTAATTTATTGATAAATCATTAATAAATGCCTTTATAATGCATAAGGGTGTTTTTGCTACAGCATTTCTGATCACTGTACAGATACACTGTAATAGTGATAAAAAAAGACAATTCAGTGCTGGTTTTTATTTGGAACACAGGTGTGTGGTTTCAAAATACAGAATGGATCACTGCTTCTATAATAGTAAATATGTTACGTAACTGTTTCCAACCCAATAAATACAGCAGGCAAGACATGGTACATACACAACAAACATGATAATCAGACTGAAATACACATAAGCCAAGTGCTGATGCCAATAATTGCTTCCAATGAAAGAGAAATATGCACAAAAATAATCAAGCATTTCTCTCAATAAATAATAGCTTAATAATACAACAGCAGCTATTAATTATGACTTTTCATGAGTTTCATAAATGCATTAGCTATCTTTGTCTGACTTAAAGGAACACATTACACCTGGTTATAGTCAATATAAGTCTAGGATCCTATTACATCTGTAAGCCAAGGTTGCTATTTACAAAGAATGCAACTATTACATTAACACAGCACATATTATACATTGGACCAGCGCCATGTTGTATGGATTAGGTATTGATAAGCACATATGACCTTAGACCCATACTGAGAGAGTAGAAGTACCATATCCTAGAAAAGAGAGTTTGGTTAATCAAAACGAGAAATAGCCCATTTGATGGCACTGATGTCCTACATCAACATAGGACTCTCAAAGGAAACTGAAGTCCCCTAGTGGGGACTGACCTCTTTCAAAACACACCCTCAAACAGCAGGCCACTTTAAAATTGGGATTCCACTATTAGCCAGCTTCTGTATCTAAGAGTGCTCAGTGTGAAGTATAATGTTGATACAGTGGAGTAACCATGAGATACAAGGAAACAAATATTTAAAAAAATATATATATATATATATATATATGAAAGTAGCTTTATCTGAAGTCTAAACCTTTTTTAAGAAACATCACTAAAACAGCCTGTGGTGTTATTCATGAATACTTAATCTGCTAGCTGTAACTAGCAAACAATGCAGAATTCTCATTGGCCGTGCTCATGATGTCAGGGATGAATCGGAAGAACTCAAACCAACATGATTTTCTGGACTGAAGGCCCTCCGGTTCAACCAATAAATTGTCATTAAGCTACTCTCATTGTAATAATTGTTGCGTTACTTTCACTAGCTATTGTACAATATATAAATGTAACTATTGATAATATAAGCATATAAACTGTACATTATAATTAGCAATGGTGTAAAGGTTTGTTAGCCAAAAGCAGGCACCTGTACACAAGTCAAGCAAGCAATGGCACTCAATTTGTAACCAGAAGATGCTAGCAAAGATGAGTTTGTGTCCATTACACTGAGCAGCTCCCTAAAACACTGCTAAAGTAGCTATGCTCTGAGAACTGAGGGACGCTTCCAAAAAGTGCCCCAAACCTTAAAAATCCAAAAAGCAGGACCTGGGTGCTAAGTTGCAGTAACCGGTGAAACAGCACAGCAGGAGACTGCTCTAATCCCATCTAGTCTCTGTAACCTGTCTAAATAGCCGTGCATGATGTCATTACGTGGCTTATACGCCATCACAGAAAGGCAGCGGAGGAACAGCTTGGCCATGTGCTGTCCTGCATGCACAATGTTTGATAATTAATTAACTAAAAATATACACATAGATGTAATGTATACAGTAAGTGCCCAATTTATGGCATACATCCGCCTATTCCTGTTAAAAAAAAAAAAAACAGGAAGTCATGTGGTCACCGCTGAATATATACAGCATGCAGACAAGGTCAAGAGGTTCGGCTACTGTGTGGCAGAGCTTTACAATGGCTACAATACAGGAATTAAGCGACTGTAAAGTGTGGAATGGTCACTGGTGCCAGGCGTGGTGGTTTCAGCATCTCAGAAACAGCCTCCCTTCTGGGAATTTCATATAAGACAGCATCCAGAGTTTTCCAGAAAATGGTGATAGACAAACAAAAACAAAAAAAAAACACCTTGCTAATGACTGTTGGAAGACTATGGAAGTTAGAAGAGAGTGTCCCGACTCTCAAGACACTGAAAACTCTTCACCCCTTCGGGTGATTCGGGAGGCAAAAGGCAGTCCATTCAGGTACTACATAGTGTTACATAAAAATGCATATATATATATATGAATTTATAATGTATGAAGTATAATGCATATAATGGATGAAGTTCTGAGGTTGCTTTGAAAAGAAATGAGGATGGAATGACACTGTTTCCCAATGTATCAGTTACACAATAAATACGCGTAGATATGTGCATATGAATATCTGCTGTCTGTCTTTTGGGAAATCACAGTACGTTCACCTCTACCCTATGGTGTGTGTAAATATATATATATATATATAAAACTAGAGTGAAATTACTTAAGTTCTCTGCTCCCGCATCATGCATGCCCATTGCCCAACCTCCTACCCTCATCCTGCTTGCAGCATATTCACCGTGAGCTCACCTCACTGTTGCCACGGCGACACCAATCAGCAGGAAAGCCCGCTGCACACGACAGAAGCTCACCTAGAGGAGGTGGTTGCATAAATTCAAGCTTTGCTTAAAAACTGCAAGGCTTTTACCAGCCTGAAAGAACCCCTCAAAATAAGCTTCCCATGTATTTATTATGAAGAAAACAGTTTCAATGCAGACAGTATTATATATTTAAAGAAAGTATTTTTCTTTAAATATACTAAGACTGATAGAAATAGCAACCTTGACTGTGCTGTCAGTGCATGGCTAGGGGTAAACAGTACAGTTCTCTGTTACTGTGCCAGCATAATGCCAGGACCAAATGACCCACATTACATCTGCATATCCTAAGTTTATTACATAAAACGGCTACGTCATATCCTTAAAAGGCTTGAAATGAGCTTCATTGGAAAGGTTTAAATGTATGCCCAACAAAATGTAAAGTACTGTGTCCTCTGAAACCACATGCGCATTGTAATGGCTGAGAAGGGTTGCTCACAGACATGACAGGCTGGAAAGGACCGACACGGGGCTTTGAACCCAAAATATAATTGCTTTACATCAGCAGACATGAATAGCAGAAGAAAAAAGATTCATTATGTGTGCGTAAATATCATGTCGTTAAAATGAATTCGTAAGTGTACAGGTATACATTTATACATTCCCTCTATCATTTTCTCAGTTCCTTTCACAATCTCTCTCTCACACACACGCACGCACGCACGCACACACACACACACACACTTCTAGAATTGCCGAAGACCGTTTTAATAGCAAACATACAGTACAGCGTTTCCAAAATAGCAGCGAGATCCCAAACACTGTAAGGTAGGGCCATCCGTTTGGCAGGGACGTTACAAAAATCAAGGAAACACACTCAGGCTAGCCAGCAATAGTAAAGAGATTAATGGCAGGTCGAGAATGTGGCATTAATTATACGGCGTGTATTTAGTCATTATACCGGCCGTTTTTCCTTCCTTTTAGTTCACTGAATACTTTTATCAAATTAATTGGAAATAAGAAAAAAATCGTTTCATAATTATGAGTCTATAAAGTTTATCCATTTCCAGTGTTCCCATTATACTTTCTGATATGCATTTATAAACAATGAAACAGATGGGTTATCTT
Source organism: Petrocephalus zakoni (assembly GCA_026774425.1). Lineage (NCBI taxonomy): Eukaryota > Metazoa > Chordata > Actinopteri > Osteoglossiformes > Mormyridae > Petrocephalus > Petrocephalus zakoni. The sequence continues at coordinate 27,100,337 of JAODKN010000114.1, forward strand.
AATATTATATTGATAGAATTATAAATAATGTATTTGTACAACTATAAATGTCAGTTTGTGTTTTTTCAACCATGCACAATATCTTTTATCATATAACAATGATTGTAAGTCGCATCCATTTTTTTAAACAGCAAACAATTAAAACTGAGATAATGAAGAGGACATATTTCTTTATTTTGGTAAGTACCTGCTCGACTCTTTATGAAAACTCTTTAGCAGCGTATTGATTTGGAATGCTGAGCTATTTGTAGCTTCTTCCGGCATAGCTGGGCACAGTGAACAACAGTAGGTACCCAATTACATTACAGCATTGGAGTGCCTTCGTTTTTCCAAGTATAATAAAGTTCTAATAAAATCTATTCACTTATTCCCCAAAACGACGTTTTTGGATCTTCGCTGCCAAAAAAAACAGCCTGTGTAAAATCAATAATATACAACATGGCAACATTTAAAAACAGGGAGATATTCGAGTGTTGCAAACATCAGTAGTCGGGGCTGACTTTCAATATTTTCCGACATTAAAGCAATATTTTTATCCGCTGACCGACTGACTCGAATAGGCTACAAAACCTCCTTTAGACAACAAGTCATCAGTGGTCCATAGTTTTTAGTGGCCGGCTAAAGTCTCATTATTTCGTATCCCAAAATATTACAGGGAGTCTATCCGAAAAATAAACGTGTTAACTATGTAGCCTACAACTAAAACGAGCAGAAATTCATACAGCGTATGAGATCGTCACAAATAACGATTTTATTGCTTATATAACGAAACAGTAATAATTTATCATATATAAATTGGGTCAAATTATACTACAGATGGTAATATTATTATTAAAGTAGAAAACTAATGAATAAAATAAAACTAAAGCTAAAAATAAATAAATGAACAAGCAGGTGCGCATTTTAATAACTAAATCGCATACTTCAATTTTGAAAATAATAATAATAATAGTAAAAATAAGCACACATATGATCGACCAGAAGCTACTGCTTAGATTCACAACAGATAAAATATCGAAGCACTAAAAAGTAAATACGGCTTTTAATGTCTCGAACGGTTCAAATAAACTAACAAGGCCTGTCTAGCAGGCACAAAGGGTCAGACACGTGTTCTCACGGTCAAGTCCAAATTACTCCAGGCCATCTGCTCCCGAAGAAAGAGCATCTTCTTTAAACACCCATTCAGAAAATGAATTAAATATTGCTTCAATACTAGATATTAGAAATATGCGCACTGTACTATTGTTCAAACAACACATTTCATCCTCCTTTTACTTCTAAAGGGTGGTTTATTTTATTAAGATACGTAAGATTCGGTGAAAAGTATGCCGTTGTGTATTCATTTTTCGATCAATCACTGCCAAAATAGCACCTAATTCATGATAATACCAGTAACTTTAGTACTAATAGTACTAGGCTACGTTAAGCTCTTTAATAACCAAAAATGAAATGCATTTTGTTGTAAAGTGTCACATTTCTTAAAAATTTCGTTGAGTGATTAGTTATGCAATGTGTTCTACAATAATAATTCCCCATTTGATCTGTGCACCAACTTCATAAACAAAAGCAAAGCTGTAACATTGTGCGCGTCACACTCCGTAATCCGGTCACGTCTATAACCCAATAATCCGCCGAGGTCCTCCATCCCTATCAAACACTCTTCTCCCCTATTGCACATTCAAACTGTCGCCACTCCAGCCCCGAGACCCGCGTCTGCTCCGGGTGGGAAACGGCACCGCCTTCTAAAGTGATGCAGATGAGTCGGGTGCACTTGGTGTTTTTTTTTTTTTCTCCATGACCTAGGTCGCCCCCACCCCCATCTCTGTCTGTCATATTCGGCCCCGGCACCACATTGCCACTTGCCCTCGAGCGTGGGAATGGGAGGCTGCAGCCGTTCACATCTCCAGCGAGTCCGTTTAACGGAATCAATTAAGGGAGGCCGACACCGCGCTCTCTGCGCCATTCCAGTTTTACACTTGCGCCGTAATTACTTCGTTTTTGGGATGCCGACGCCTTTTCTTAGAGCTGATCGCCCCTAAATAGATGGGGGGGGGGGGGCGCACGTGTGCTGCCCATGCCCAGTGCCGCGCACTCATTAAGGACCGGCAATTAAGCTATGACGAGGAGGAGGCGGCATCTGCGGCAATTAACACCAGATTTTTTTTTTTTGGGGGGGGGGGGGGGGGTGAAAGGGAAATTTACATTTTGTCCCATTTATGGCTTTCCAAAAAAAATTCTGTTCAACCCCGTTCAAAAAATGCATTGAAACATGAAA
>JAODKN010000114.1:27102711-27130311 GCA_026774425.1 Petrocephalus zakoni
CCCCCCCCCCCCCCCCCCCCCCCCCCCCCCCCCCCCCCCCCCCCCCCCCCCCCCCCCCCCCCCCCCCCCCCTCAAATCTCTTCATCTCAACGTCGTATACATGTGTTAAGTTCACCAGGTTCCCCCGATCATTTAAAATTCTAAAAGTTTTCCCGCCTTTGAGAACAGTTCGGTAATTTCCATAATCCGCGCTGAGAATGGAAGCGGTTTTTACTTTCGGTTATCTAGCTTTATGACGACGAGCACACTCATACAGCTAGATAACCAAAGATAACAACGCACTTCACGTCACTCGCTTGTATCCCAGGTTTCATTTTATTTCGCTTTGTTGAAATTCCTTTAAAAAAAGAAAAAGAAAAAAGGGGTGTCTTCATTTTCTCTCCCTTAGGAAGATTTTTAATTCCCACCAAGGACCGACCTTCCGCCGTGACAGCTGTCCATCAAAGTTGCGACTCCAACTTTTTTGAAGCGTTTTACAATTAACCAAATACGTAATCCAGGTAATTAAACTGTAAAAAGAAGTAAACGAGAGTGGCCTTATAATAATGAGCACCAGGACTGTGGATTTAGGGCTCATCCATCTCTGAACAGGCCTACATTTGCATTACAAACAGCTTCATTCTCGTGTGGCTTCTTAACTCCTTTTTAACGCGTTATGGTGCGAACAATATCCTGCATCGCCAGCCAGCCAAGTTAATATGTTGTTTAAAAAAAAAAAAGAGGAAGAAGAAGAAGGAAGAAAAAAAAAAGAAAGAAAGCGATCCGGAGGAAAGTGCTGATGATAAAAGAGCGGCATCGCGCAATCGTTTCTGGTTATGCAGGGGACGTATTTCTGCCAGAAGCGGCGGCAGCTGGACCGCAGTAACACCCGTGTGTTTGTGGGGGAGAGAGAGAGAGCCGAGTCTCTGCATCCATCTGCGGGGACGCGCTGCGCGAAGACTCCCTTCTTCCGGGCTCACCGCGACCGGCGGTGTGAGAGACCGAGAATAGGGCCATCATTGAAGAGCGGGGGCGGTCTGAGGGGGGGGGCAGATGACGGGGCTTGCGGTTCCAAAATATGAACGAGGTCAAAGGTCTCATATTGGGGGCGGGGTGTGCGCTAATGATGTCGTGAGGATTTTTAAATATCGGTTTATATTTAGCCTTATTTATGAGTGCGCAGCGATGCGCTCCAGCATTGGCAAGTGCACTGGAAAAATGTTTTTTTTTTCTCCCCTCCCCCCCCCCCCCGTACCATTTGGAGCATAAGGGATAACGGCGGTACTGCACCGTAGCCTCAAAACAATCATCGCGCATGAAGATTTCCTATATACCCTGCGTGAAGCTTATAGCCTCTCCTCGCGCGGTAAGATGCGACATATACATTGACTGGCCTCGTTTATTAAAATGCGTTTAAGCGACGCTATGAGCATTATTGCATCAATATCCGATCGTTGGTTTTATTCGTCCTGTTGTTTAGTACTAATAACCCCGACGCTGAGCGTCGTAAACGACTGTATAAAAAAATCCACTTTTTTTTTCCTCTGGCAAAGGTATTATTACATTTATTAATAAGAATGCACTCCATCTCAATATCGGTATCGATGGCACAATCACAATGATACTCACGATTCTTGCCTTAGGCACACTCATACTGTATTATGTGCATGTTTCAAAGAGCGATTTGTTAGGTATTTCTATCGAGTAACGGTGGCGGTATTTTCGTTTTGGCGTGTGCGCAGTTACACGCATACGCACGCACCAGCACACGGCTAGTGAGAGAGGGAGAGAGAGAGAGAGAGAGAGAGAGAGAGAGGAACCTCAGTCATTGTGATGATTGTAGTCTATTAAATATAACAACAGTAACAAAATATAACTCGGCCCTTGTCACGGACGTCATCACTTGAACATCTGAAAGTGTGGAAACGTGAATAAAAAGCTTTCAGTATTATTGTTGTCATTATTGTTTTAGTGCCACTTTGTGGGTATGCGATATGTAAAGAGCACCTTCCTGAAGATTTAAATAGATGAAGAATTCGGTGACTGAAGGCGCAGCTATAGATGGCCGCGTTATTATGTAGGTCCATCCTAATGGGGATAACCTGCGTAATCGTTATATCCAAAAAGAGCGTACACCAACAAAGGGATAATTCCACACTTTTGTTTTTAAGCATGGTATTAGTTGTAATTTTGCTGCGCCGTTTTACATATACGTTATACATCTAGGGTAAATATATTCGTTTATTGTCTTCAGGACATATAGCGTCACATGTGAGGAAGTGCCGTTGCCTGCAGACTTACGGCTAGCGCATCAGACGGGTTTCCACCGGGAGATTGCAGTTCATTCAGTTCTGGACCCAAATGATAATTAATACAGGGGGCGTAACATAGATGCAAGTTGCGCACTTGCGCCGTAAATGTTAACTTGGCACTGTACTCCCTACTGGCTCTTCCGCCAGAAAAACAAGGCCATGCCGACATACATGCAGCCTTATTTTGCTGGTACTGGAAGAGCTAAAATAGGCGAACATTAAACCGCCGACTGCTGATTTGCGCGCAGGCGCCCCTTGAATCAAAACTAAATTTACATATGCAGGGTATTGAATAATGAACTATATATATATATATATATATATATATATATATATGCCTGATGTATATATGTATGTGTGTGTGTGTGTATATATATATATATATATACGTGTGTGTGTGTGTGGGTATAGACCTATACAATAAAATTGAAAATTAATTGAAAATTGAAATGTGTAACGTTAATTTTTTTCTTGAGACGAAGAGGGGGCAATTGCAGGCGACGTCACAGGGGGCGACAATTAACGCGGTGTTTTATTCAATCATGCCATGTATGACGTCACAGTGATTGTGACAAGGAGTGGTAATTTCATGATCGCATGCGTTTTAAATGTCTCACTTTAATAAACTGTTTTCAACATGGAGGATGCAGCGTTATTTTTTTTTTCAACGCACATCGCGAACACGCACCGTTATAGTTTAGTGGTCATTAAGGTATAGCCATTGAAATCCATAATATATATATATATATATATTCCTTTGCAATAATTTGCACATGTTTAATATCCATTAATATAACTATGGGTGCTATATATTCTTATTAAATGCTAAAAAGCACGCTAATAAACCTCTATTGTTACTTCAGAAATATCAGTAATACAGCAATATATTCGATTATATTTTAAATGTAACTTAGCATTTCAGATGCATATAATTTAAATCTCAGTTTCTGCCTTAGACAGTCGTGAACTGTGGCCCTATTGAGCCGCCCAGTGTAGCTGTGTTCGGGCAGCCAGGCTTGAGCCGATGGTCGTGGCCGTAAGATTGTTCAATCCAATATCAGAACACGGTTAATATATTACATGTTTTTTTATTACAATATCGCCTAGGGTCTTCAGAACGTCAAGGTAAAACTAGCAATTAATACGTGATGTATGTTTAGTAATATCACATATACGGACACATACGCATCACACAAGTAAATGTATACTTACACAATCAAATGTATGCCATACGACAGTATAGCGTAAACAGCTGATTTAGCTGGAACACTCCCCACGTCGGGACACATCCAAAAATCAAGTTCTTCAGACACGTATAAGGCGCTCTCTGGACTCCTGAGAAATATCCAGCCAGCCCTCGTCTCGCCCTCATTTAAAATTGCCGCTAATTCTCTGCTCATTTCGCCAGGTTCAGTTGCTGTGAGTTAAGCAGAAACATATTCCAACCGCATGATGGCGAGGAAGAAGAGGCGATTTAAAAAAAGGGGAATGAAAGAAAGAAAAAAACTTCCCAACAGCTCATTTGTCTTCCGCAACAAATTGAAAAGTGAAGTGTTGGGCTAAGAGTGAGCTAGTTTTGGGGGACTGGCCGCAGAGTGGCCCGTCCCTCCTTATAGAGAAGGGCGTGCTCTGAAATTCTAACAAGTTCTCCAAATCTTTTGTTGTATATAAACTGAAGAGCCATTGTGCATCTACCTCGTCTTTCACAGACTGCTGTAAAAATAACGAATATTTACCGAGCTGCTTTAACCAGCAGAACGTTTAAAATGAGATTTTTTTTTTATTTTGACTTAGAGTGTTACACTTTGAGACACAAAATATATATTGCACGGAAAGCTGAATTTAGTAACACTCGTTAAATACTTTTTTCCTTTTAATTTGCGAACAACTTCACCATCTTATCGTGATTATTATTATAATTGGTATCATTTTCCCCCAACATGTGTACGAAGAACATCGCAGTATTACATTACACAGAGAATTTCAGTAATATACGGTTTACTGAAATGCCTTCAATTCACTAAAGATAAAAAGGACTTTAAGTAGAAGAGATTACACTAGCCGAATTAATTCTTGACCAAAAATCAAGATGTTCGTTTTAAAATAAAGTCAAACTCGTTAGCAATATCTATGTTTGGTGGGTTTAGTGTAACAATGCATTTAGGGTTACATTTAACCTTTTGCGTTAGAGGTAATGTTGATAAATAATTTTATTAACATTTAATATAAATTAGGTGATATTTTTCACAGTCGCCATTGATTCAATTCTGAATTGCATAAAAGGTGTATGTCCGGCATATATTCAATTATATAGAATGTCTCCGGAGTGAGTCGCTCTTGATTAAATATATCAATATAATTGCAAACTTTCCAGACAAATTCTGATTTGGTGCTGCTTTCAGGTTTTGATTTTTACTAGCTCCTACTTGCCATCGCTGGCTAATCCGTCTGATTTGATCAGATCCACGAGAAGGTTTTACAACGAGGTCACGTCTAATGACGTAGCTCCGAATATTTGCTACGTGCAGCCATATTTAAATACATCAAGCAAATTAGTGCATCAAAATATGCAAATCCAGCGCGCATAGTCTTTCTCCCAGCAGACGGACTAATGCTCCTGAACAATCTCTTGTTTCTTCATTAGCGTTTTAAAGGTGGTTCAGTTGCTTTTTCCTTTCTAAAATTCCTTTATTTTTTTCCCTTCTTTTTGTAATCTTTCGTAGCTCCGATTAACTGCACCGTGCGCCCTGCGAATCCAGGAGTATGTCGCGTTGAGGAGCGGAGAATCTTGCTGGAAAAATCGTCTATGCATAATGAGACATCTGGTACTCCGTTCTCACGAGCCCGATGCTGTGGGGTCCTGCGCCTGTATTATTTTTGATTTTGATGCATTTGTGAGGTAGATTCATATTTACTCTATTTGCTGACTTCAGAATTGTATTTTGGAAGAGTTAAATTTTTTTGGTCAATTTTACATAATTTGCATACTCACAGGCATATTCATGCACATTAAATGTATGTTCTGTAATTGTGGTTAATAAATACCTTGTCGTGCGTAAAGCGTAGTGCTCTTCGTATTAATAATGACTACTCTATTTTATGTGGCTGCAAAGAGAAACATCGTTTATCCGTTTTGGTTACGTGGAAATAATGTTAAATTATAAACAAAGGCATCTTCATTTTCAGGTTACAATGTTGCGAAAAAAAAACGAGCTGTAACAGACAAGCTGCATAGCCTCCGTGTTACTCCATTAGGTCTGTAATGCAAAAGGCAAATAAAACACTTCAAGTAGACGACATGACTTCACAAAAGCGTGTATTCTGTTTGCTAATTGTATATATCTGAATATTTAGTACAGAGGGGGAACCCATACGTTGAAACACATTTACGTGTTTCCCCTTCTGTCTGTGCCCAATTATTTAACTCTGTATGCGTGCCTTAATGTGCGTCGATGTTAAATATTCTTTTTCCTATCTTTAATTTTTAAGACCATAGTTGACCAGTTTTTATAATGGTTATTTGTAATATGTTGTACGAAAATCAGCCCCGAAGTTTGCCACTGTTTTAACTTACCTTATTGTTTGCTAATTTCAAATGTCTTTCGGTAGTGTTCAGGTGCGGAGTTGCATACAGGACTACTTATAATGGTAGTTTCGTCTTGTTACTCCGGCAGAAATGCGAATCCTGCGATCAGACGTGATCATACGACGTGTCACCACTAGGCTGGAAGTGGTCAGATTGATAGGCAGAGGGGGGAAAAAACTGTCGGTGACATCTCATTTGTTTGACAAGGAGTAAGATGTGGAAAAAAGGGCTAGCAATTCATACGTAGCTTTTACTCAGCTGCCTTTACACGCTAATATCCCGCATTTTTTAAATGACTCACCATTTGTAACATTCGCCGGCTAATCGCCCTGCTAGCTTCGTGGAGTTCGGCCGCACGTGCACTGAATGCGGCTGTGTGACAGACCTGGCGACAGATTACCATATTGATGCATATTCACTTCAGATCAAAATAGCAACAGCCGTCACACTAATAATGAGCCCAAGTTAGGGCTTCACACACATAGGTTGGGAACATGGGGTTAAAGACTTTCACCCAAATATGAAGCATGCCGATTTTATTTCTTAATTCTGGGTTAATTTTTTATTAAGTTATACATTCGTCTATTTGTTTTCTATTTTTTATTATTAATTCTGTTTTAAGGCCTGTATGTTAAGCCCAGTAGGTATTTCACTGTAATTAAAGCTATACACAGAAAGATTACACGTGATGATCGCTTTCGTTTACTGCAATACGTCATACATTTCGGTTTAGAACTAGCCTATTATTGTTATTCTTAATCCATTTTTATGAAGCTGCTTTTCAGTTAAGTATGTCAGTTAAAAATCAGTGATGTAATGAAATAGTCAAGGTAAATGTGTGTACTTTTTAAATACAATGTGTCTCAGCTGGAGAAATTGGAAACTTTTTTTTTTAATGTTGTGTTTTTATTTTTCCAATTAAACGTCATTGGCATCATTATTTAGCCTTACCGATAATACTCTGAAAGATAGTTAAATGTTTGAACCTCGTTACTAGTATTATCCAAAATTGTCGGGATGGCTGTTTTTTTCATTTGTCAAATGCTTTTGTAAGGAAGATTGGTCTATATAGCAAATCGGTGAGCAGTCGGTCTGAATGCAATACATCGCTAATAATTAAAATATCGAATGTTTTAATGACGTAAACCATAACATAAAACGTAAAATATCATAAAATAACAGTGGGTGTATTCACCTTTCGTTTTAAATGTCTCGTTACTCGTTCCCGTCCTTACTCGCGTTAAATTAAATTTAAGTTTTCGTTTGAGGTTCACATAATTTACAATATATTTTTTAAATAACACTGACTGTAACGTAGCAGTGGCAACGACTGTTTTAATAGCGCAAATTTAGTAAGTTTTCCCATAGAAAGTTCTTGAATCCGTAAGCACGGTGAGCTGGTTGCTGCTTGATTGCGACATCCAGTGGACAGAATCCGCAAAGATAAAAATTGTATCAAGGCACGCGCTTTGCCATTTTTTATTTATTATTTTTTAGTCAAATGAATTCAATGTACCTCAAAGATCAAAGTATTTGTTCACAACTCATACATTAAGGATAACACATTTGTTAAAATGCACTCGGGTTGAGTCATAAATAAGCATGTGAATAGTTTCACAAGCGTCTGTATGTGCGTTACTGGAAATTCCGGAACAGTTTGGCGCGCTGTTGGACGCGTTTTGTGCATCAGATATACGGTCATTGTGAAATTTCAAAGAAGAGTATTTTTATTTCGGTTATTACAATTGATAAGTTTGATTGATTTTCGCACAATCGTACTATTGTTGACGCGTGCAGACAATATATATATATATATATATATATATATATATATATACACACACACACACAATTTCTCAGTCTGGTGATTTTATATGTTTATAGGCAATAAAATTAACCTGTAATGATACCTTTTAATTCGTAATTTTTTTCCTGTGGATATCTACTGTTTTGCTCCACAAAATAATAGCAAAATAATATTGTTAAATAACGCGGGAATGTATACTCTGTTAATTTGCTTTGTAAATTTTGGGCTGAAGAATTTCGCGTTTAATTAAATGTTGAATTCTTTTAACACTCATCACATTTTTAAAAGACAACTAACAGTAGGATATAACAGGAAAACGTCACTGTGCAGACCGGCTCGATTTCACAAAATTATACTTATTCGGCTGGTTTAATGCAATGCTGCTTTGCAGTAGCCTTGGCTTATTAATTCAAATCATTTATATGAAAAACTACCTATATGCATTTTACTAACTTTTAAAATTCAATGAAAAAATGACATTTTGGTATTTGTCGTCATAAAACAAGGTGCTAAAAGTAATTTGATGAATCGTTCCATCAACAATATATGAACCCTTTTTAATTATAAAAATAAAATCCATTTATACGTATGAAATTTTGCAGGCTACGTGCAAAGAGGTTAGCTGCATTAACTGGAGTTGGTTTTATAGATACAATTAAATGCATATACACGCTGAATAAACGTATTTCTGTTAAATATTAGCCAGATATGTACCATCTACCTCATAAACATTTAAATGAAACTGTACTATATATCTGGGTCCGAATTGTATATCTTATCTTTTTGGTACTTTATATGGAACAAAAATAAACGAATGCAATATTATTAATTAAAGGAGCTGAGTATTTCATTTCTTAAATTAATGACATAGGTATGTTCCGCGCGAAAACGTTTATGAGTAACGAGATATGAGTGATCATGCTACACATATCATTCAATTTTCATTAAGATTTTGTTTTTTTTTGTAATCCATACTACTAATGGCGAGGCAGGTGCTAATGTTACTAAAACCCGCAAAATAAAGGGTGTATTTTACTCTGCAGTGGGCTGATTTAAAGATCAAAATCGAAAGTACACATCCTGAACGTGTCATGATTATTTTAGTACTTCAGGAAAGCTATTCGAAAAGGTATGTAAACGGCTCTTACTTTCATCGGCCGCAAGCAGACATGTAGCGTCTGTATTATCAAACCCTACAAATATTCGTTCGAGTTTGCACTGACAAGCATTTTGCAGTGCAGTATTCTAAACGGTAGCTGACTGTATAGGTGGTTGTCTTCCACGCACTTTATTGGTTATGAGACCAAATCCAAATCACTAACAGGCCTACTATAATTTCCTGTTAAGATTCATTTGATTTACAGCGAATTGGATTTTTATGCACATTCGGTCAATCATATTTAGCAAGCAGACTAAAGGAGAATGGAACATGCTAATTCCTTTAATTGACAGTTCAGTCATGCAAAAACCTCAATGAGAAGGAGTGTGGTATAAGACGTCATCGTCACCAAGTAGCCTATTTTCGCTGTATTCACAGTAATTGTCATGCTCTTCGTCAAGCACGTCATTGTTACTTTAAATGGAGTAAATACGATAAAAATTAAAAGTCTATGGCTGGTCCTACGTTTCTGTTTCTTTTTCATTATACCCTATTTCTAGGAGTGTGTTCATGTGACTGGGGAGTTGACGCAGCTTTGCGAAACTTGGGTTGGGAGAATTAGAACAACATTGAAATGTAATTGCGTAATTTGCGAAAGTATACGTCGTTTTTACATTTTTCACTATGCGTAGAACAGTCTTAAATGCTCGCACGACCTCTAGTGGTGTATAATTATTACACCCGCGAGATTAAAACAGCCGGATATCGATGGATTCCGTGTTTTTAAAACTTAATGTGTGTATATGTGTCATATATAATTTTAAACTGAGAGAATAATGCATACATATGAAAAAGTATACATTTTAAATAATATTTCTTTGCGGCACAATACATGTAGCACGCGCGTATTGGTTCACATTAGTCATTATGTTTTGTATAATTTATAGACGGGGACCTTTCGCATTTATGTTTAGTGTGTATGTTTGAAAGCTCACGCCACACGCATCCCAGCCTCATTAGAAATACTAACAAATCAGGAGGCTCTATAGTGTTATACCGTTTCCCTTACTCTTAGTTCATGAATGTTTGACAGACCAAAAAGATATTACCGAATTGACTTATAAGGGCTTTAAGTGAACATACAGCATAGAAAAAGGTAACTGAGATACATCTTGAAGATCCTAGTACTTGTAGGCTAGCCCTTGCTATCTCTTGGCTAGTGCAATGCTTTCTGCGGTTGAATCTCTTTTCGATACAATATATATATTTTTTTTCAAACTTACGGTCCTTCGTATCAGAGATAGTTTATTTTTAATTTCAAGTAGGCCAATTAACAAATCGGACTGCATAGAATCAACCCCCCCCCCAACAAAAAAAGAAGATAAAAAGAATGATTATTTGTATTAATATAAGTTATTATAAGCCTATCCACGGCTCCAATGGATGTTGCAGTGATGTCACACTGATGTTATTTTTTCGCAGCCCAAAGGCCCAGTGATTCCTGTAAACTTGATTCCCATGCCTCGATATCAGGCAAGTGAATACTGGCGCCCTCTCCTGGCGGAAAGCATTAACACTGAAAATTTCAACGGAATGTTCAGTGTTCACGGACATTTGACCAACGAACGAAATAAGTGCACAGCCCGTATGTGTGTCGTGCAACATGTATGTGTGCTTTTCCCCTTTTATATTTTAAATAGTGCATTAATTGCATTGCTTTTTTGATACTACATTAAAATATACGCGATAACAACGGGACTAAAATTAACGTCAAATAAAATGCAAGTTCCGAGAGACAAGAATGCATGCTTGAACAAAAGTTTCCCCCCTTTATATCTAAAATACCAAAAACATAAACAGTGCTCAGTTTTTGCCTTTGTAATCTAACAATAATGGAGTGAAAATGCAATCTACAAAATGTAAATAAAATGTGGCTCAGTCGATCCCTTAGTGTCATGGGCAGGACGTGCATATTTTTTTTATAAAGGCCGGGGAACCTAAGGTCAATTTCTACATCATCTTAAATTAATCCAACTTTATAGTGCCTTTCAAAATATGTGACATTAGATGTGATAATATGGGAGGACGAAGGCGAAGAGAGGACCCCGTCTCAGCTCTGGGATTCCACCCAAAGAACACTCTTGGTTCTGGGACCCAAAGCCACACTGGGACCGCCCGAGCGGCTGAGAGGACTGGCTTGATTGGATGGACAGAACAAACACAACAATTCCAAGAGCAGGGCGAGGGCGCTGCTGCAGAGAGTGCGAGGGTAGATGATTGATGGCTGAGCCCAGGCTGTGAAGAACACTGGGCTTCACAAGAATAGTGTCTCTCAACCCGCTCCATGGGGTCCCTGCCAGACAGTCCACGTTTTTGCTGGGGAGGGAGCAAAAACATGGACTTTCTGGAGGTCCTCAAGGACCGGATTGAGAAACAATGAACTAGACAGCAGCGATTGGTGCAGGGTGGCAGGTATGCTGCCAGGAATTGGCCAGGCCGGTTTGGGGAGCCAGTCTGTGGGACTGTGGGCTACACGCCCCCTGCTGGCCAGCTGGCTGGAGGCATGACATGCAAACTGGCAAGGCTGGCGATTCTCTCACCGAGCAGGGCACACAGCCTCATCCCGAACGGTGGTGCCGAGGCAACACAGAAGCGGGGGTCTGAACCAAGGAAGCATGTAACTCTGTTAGCTATCCGATGGGTCTTCTGGTGCAGAGGACTGAATTTATTATGGCACCCATCCAGTGCAAAAGAGGAGGTCTCCTTTAGTTAAATAAAACGCTTACCGTACACTAAATAAAAAGATCACTTCTCCGCCCACTCTGCTACGAGGTGCTATTGATATGCCCTCCGAGACCTTTGCAGCACCCTGAGTACCCCTGGCGCCACACCCAGCCACGTGTGGAGTCACCGCGGGTGGTCCGGCAAGGCCGCTTGTGTGGTCCCGACCAAAACGCAGGCTTTCGCTGAGCGGGGGCTGTTTTCTGCACACCTTGCAAAATGCTGTAACGACAGGCTGGTAGCTAAGGGGCTCTGGAGCACTGTTAGTCACGTGGGCAAATGAACAGTGAGATAAAGGGAAACAGTCTATAAATGGGAGAAAAAAGTGCATGGCCTGTGTTCACTTAAGAAGAATGAAGCTCTGTGTTCTAATAAATCTCATTCAATTCAGTTTGGCTCAAACAAATATCACGCAAGACCCTTATTGAAACTGTTTCCCCAAAGCAGGTATAGATTCAGCACCAATGTGACAAGCGGACGCAAAGAGAGAACACTGAAAGGGGCAGAAATGATAGTACCCACGTCATTTTTAACGTCAGTGCGGGAAAAAGGTCCGAAGGTGACGGAGGGGAGAAGCTGAAGACTCTGAGAAGAGGGAGATATCACGCCTAGAGAGCAGCCAGCCACTCCCAGGTCTCACGCGTCTCCCCGCAACACTAATGGCGTACCCGAAGCTCCTCAGCTTGATATAATTACCAGGGTGTTAAAGCACCTGGAATTCAAATACATCCTTGTGAACATTTGAGTGTTTCACCGCAGAGATCAGTTCGCATTTCCGACTCACATCGCAAGTTGGATTTGAGTTTCTTCAGTTACCCGTAGCTGCCGTATGAGCTTCTGCACTCCTGGACAGTGATATTGGAAGTAAAACGGCTCTTATCAGACATGGGTCCTCTCATGCCTCATTATCATAGGAGGAAAAGATCTAGAGGCTCACCATTAAAAGATGGCAAATCCAGAGCGTCTGCGTTCACAAATATGGGCCACATTGTCATGACTAGGTATCCAAGGTTCACTGAAAGTAGATTTATTATCACAAACACAGACCCCCACCCCCCCTGAGCTGGACCATTATGCCCTTGCTGTCAGGTGTCCTGTATGATGCAAGCCAATAGACTGGACACCACAGGGAACTGGAAGCTGCCTGGGCTTGCTGATTAGAGGAAAGGCTGCAAAGCTTGGGGTACATAAGAGGGACTCAAGCATGCTTGGGCAATGGAGCTGGGAGAAGCTTCATGCTTCTGCCGAAGCTGTATACTTAGAGATACTTATCAGGTAAAGATACTCAGTATAGTTAAACTTTATTTTATTTCCGTAATCACTACAGACAGCTGAATGAAGTCCCTTGAGATACATAGATGTGGTTTGAATTAATATTTTCTCTCCAAGTGGCGGCAAAGTCCAGCTTATGCCACTGGTTTTAAGTTTAAAAACACTTACTTTTAAATATTCCCCATTTTTGTTTATACAAGCTGCCTTAATTACTTAATTTGACATTACTTTATTTTATGTATTACGTTTTTATTTTTATATGATTGGACAAAAATCATATCTGAAAAAGAATACAGCACTGAACAGCAACCAAGCAGAGTAATCCACTGTGCACAGACTGTTTTATCCAAATATCCTGTGCAGGACAGACCTGCAGAAGTGTATCTGTTGCCAGTCAACAGACAACAAGAAGTAATATCATTATGCATAAAGCTGCTAATTCAGTGGTTTGAGGCCAACACCGCACGCTATAACATACCAGAGGTGGAAGTTTCAGGTCCAGAAAGTAAAATTCAGCCCAGGATTTTGTGCAAACCAACCAGCTGAGTGACTCTTTATGCTCAACTGGTTGGATGAAACTAAATCTTGGGCTGGATTTTTACTTTCTGGGCCTGAAACTTCCACCTCTGATCACCACACATACCAAGGCAAACAAATTTGTCAGATTGGTGAACCAAACTACAAAGATTGACCCAACACCGAAAGAAGAGCTAAAGTCAAAACAGCAACACTGGCTGATTCATGTACATTAAAAGTGCCACTTTCATGGTTCCCGGCGACCTTGGCCAGGGGGAGGTGATCGGAGACAGATGGATGGATTTCTGTTTTAATCAAGTCCCCGACTGCACAGGTATAACAGAAGGTCGCTTGCCCCTAACCTAATTTTAAGCAACAGATAACAATCACACTTACAGACAGACACACTCAGGGCTCACAAAACAAAAGTCTCTATACTGCACTGCTGTTAGCTTAAAAAAATACTTGAAAATCTCAACAAGCCTCAGACTCATTTGTTCTATTCATTTATATCAAACAATTTATATGAAACTATGAAGTTTAATGCAAAAGGTGAGAAAAGGATCTCATTCTTCTGCATATTTTAGTGTTTTATTTGTTTGAGATTTTTGTCAAAATTGCTTATTCCAATGAAAAACATTACAAGCCTGACACTCCCCAGGATGGATCTGATTGGCTCTGCCATAAGGATGGCAAAGTAGTTGAATGTGGCGTTGATCTGCACCTGATTGGTAGCTACCTGGTGTCAGATTTTCCAACGGCAACATCTGATTGGAACTTAAGTATTTCCTGATTAGGTGACACTGGAATCATGCACTGTTACATACACAGTATGGACGAACAATACCTGTGTAACACCTGCCGTTTCCAGGTGAATTTGATTCAAAAGTAATGCTGGGCTCAAAGGAAAATTAATAACAAACATAAAGTGAAAATAAAGCACACATACACATCTGTAACTAAGAAAGCCAGTAACTTTACTGAATTGTCTGCAAAATACAAATACCTTTTTCCAGCAGGAGAAACTTTATTTCCATAATCACTACAGACAGCTGAATGAAGTCCCTTGAGATACAGAGATGTGGTTTTAATTAATAACATCTTGTCTCCAAGTGGCGGCAAAGTCCAGCTTATGCCACTGGTTTTAAGTTTCAAAACACTTACTTTTAAACGTTCCCCATTTTATATTATACAAGCTACATTAGTTACTACGTTTGTTTTTTTGTATGCGTTACATTTGTATTTTTATATGAATGGACAAAAATCGTATTTGAAAAAGAGCACAAAATTGAACAGCAAACCAAGTGGAGCAATCCAAAAATTGTGTACAGGCTGTTTTATCCAAATAACCAGTGCAGGACAGCCGTATAACAGACCTGCGAATGTGTTTCTGTTGCCAAGCAACACTAGTGGCAGATTTCATGGGTCCAAACAAACTTGCATAAACACCTTGTTTACGTCTGGTAGCAAAATCCTGTGAAGGTGGGGGAGATGTGGATTTTTTTTTCAAGATTTATTGATTATATAGTACATTTTCATCTATCCATGCGTCTTCCAGAACTGCTCATCCAGTGTATGGTTGTGATGAAATTGTAAATATCGTCTTTTAACCATAAAAAAACTCCATACGTAATGCGACCACAAGTTATTATACCAGTTTTCTAAACTGGCACCTTATTCGATTCACACCTCAGCCGGTTAAGAACACCTTTAGTGTTTCATAGTTTCATTCAGTGTTTAAGTGATAGATTTTCAGTTAGCAGTCATGGTGTTTCTATTAAAGCAATTAACATGAGTCGGGGGTGCCCCCCTCACCAGGTCAAATTTTTGGCTAATTTGTTGGAACCCTTGGAATTCATTGCCACAATGTTGCTTGAGAGACTGACATTGAATATTAGCCAGTTTATTCATTAAAAAATTGGGTCAAATTATTCTTCCTTGCCGGAAGTGACTTTAATGATGATGTGAGGTACTCTTGGGTCAAACTGAGGTACAAGTAGATTTCGGGTTACAGAACACATGAGCATAACGAAAAGGCGAAGCATTGTCTGACAGATCAGAGATAAAAGGATTGCTCCATTTCTTTGGTTAAAATATAAAAACGAAAGCAATTTTCTGAACCATAACACTCTACAGGTTTTTTTAAATGATTATCTTGTTTTACAAAGGAAAACCAATGTCTTAGAGTAGGTGCTTTAGTCTTGCTTTGTTACAGAAGAAATGGCACAACCAACTAGATCTTTAGGCAAATCAGCTTTTAAAACAGATTATTGAGTGGCTTGATAAATTAGGTATAAACGGCTCCTTGCAATTATCAAGGCCTTGTAAATCCATTATGCCGGTCCGAACTGTTCCAGTGGACAGCTGGGTTGCTTGCAGTAAAAACACATTTGTTATATTTAGTTCACACTTAAAACTACACATGATTACTTAAATGTAGCCTCTTCTGCTAGCAATTGCACAGAATGAACATACATGAAAGCATTATTTTGAAGAGTTGTGTATGCAATAATGAATACTGTTCGGTGGGTGTTTTGTCAATATAAAACAAACTTAGCTTGTATGCGTGAGCTGCGTGTGCATCCATCCGTATAACCTGAACTGATCTGAACAACTGAATGTATCTGAATTAATACCAACAGTGAACCTTCATAAACACTATTGCTAAGACGCCGAGGGCTCAGCGCCCTTGATCTTCGGCACATGCACAACAGTATGACTGCTGACAAAGTGTACAAACAGCACAAGGCATGACACCTGAGAAACGGCGGATTCAGAATTAAGCAGGCAGACAGTGAGATGCCTGGTGTTCTTTTTACGTCATGATCAGAAGGTGTGCTTTTTCTTCTAAACAGCTTGTCAGGTTCTGACAGTGTGGTTTGAATGTGTCGCATTTCACTGGGGTCCATTGGAAGCCACCTGACCAATCAAATCCGTACAGTGACACTGCGACCTTCCACACAAACGGCGGACAATGTCCAAATTCTCAGTTACAATACAACTGAAACAAAATTACAATGCATGTCACATGAAGCTAATCAAATCCAATGTATTTTGGCTAAGGATGACAAAAATGACATTAGATGTATTTTGGGTTAATTTGACAAATGTTACTGTTTGCATCTCTTCCAGCCAGGTGGTGGCGCTGTAACATAAACGTACACCTCTGCTACGGAAAGGCATTGTCCCACTACACAAACATGTCAAGTTTCTGGTCATTTCGTCACCAGCAGTCCTTTCGTTAGACAGAGAGAAGCTTTCGGGTTTCGACAAAAAAAAAAGTGTTTTATCGTCGGCCAATCACGTTAAACACAGAAGCATTGGGCGTCTCTTCATGTGTGTATCCCCAGCAATGAATACAGTCAGCCAGATTCCACAATAGTGACATTCTGTGAACCAGTCATTGTTTTAAAACACAGATTCAGATCATTTTCTGCAGCTGGTTATTAAATTCAAACTAAATTCACCCCTGAATGGTTCGTTTGTGTCTATCAAAACAGCACTGACAACATGTGCAAATGCACATATATAACCCCATTAATTAGATAAAACAATGTTTGCTATAACCATAATTATTATATATACTCATATATTAGAAAGCTATACACAAGCATGTTAATTTCACAGATTTTTAAAGATTCTTAATATTATTATATATAATTAGAAATACGCTTTTAAAAACAAACAAACAAACAAAAAAACTCTACAAAGAAAAAACAGTTACTTGTTCAGCAAAGCATTGTTTTTTTTCTGTTGTCATGGCTTAGGGTAGATCTTTCTATACAAAAAAGCCCATTTTTTTTAACCACGAGGTTTTTTTTTTTTTTTACTGTTAGCAAAGCTATCAAAAACACATTCTGGCTTATATAAACTACAAAAAGCCACAAATGCTTTGCATTTCATTTCCTCTTTTTTGTTTAAATTTTCTTTTTTATGAAAATATAAGCAAAATGTCTCGTTAGACCCTCTCATTCCGAACACGCGTATGTGTGACCCGGACTCCTAGCCTGTGAGCAACATGACTCTCAAATGAAAAGCATGGTCCACATTCACTGGATTCCATCCAAATCCAAAAACGAATACGCCCCATACTACAAAAGACACATCATATCCGCTGTGGCCTCCAGCTGTGGGTCTTGCAGGTATACCTGTATAATTCCTCGAATGTTGCATATCAGCATTTTTTCCCTTTAATTCTTTTTTTTTTCCTCTTTAATAAATCTGCAAAGTCCGGCAGCATCAAAACCCCTGATTCCCCCCCCCACCCCCCTCTATTTACATAAATACGTTGAACCTGCAACATGACATTGTCTATTGTGCTGCGAATCCTGCTCGGGTCTACCTGCCTGTCTGCCTGCCTGCCTGCGAGGGGCTCTAGCAGCACGAGGACGGAGGCCCACTGGCCTAGTGCACGCATATGCCTCATTTCGTCTACTCCGGTCACGCCGTATCGCCGCTGTGAAAAGTAGTCTTACAAAACAGAGTACCTGACTTCTTGTTCATTTGCGTAAATACGCTTTGTACGCACGTACAAATCTTTTTTTTGTCTGCACACCTCCCTCCCTCCCATACACGTAGCCCCCCTGACCGTCCGCCAAAACACTGTAATATGTATAGCACACACACTCTGAAAAATAATAATAATAATAATAATAATAATAAAATAAAAAGAATTACAATACTAAAGATAAATTTAGAAAACATGGCTCCTTCCGAAGCATGCGGCGAGCAAGGGGGCGGAGCCCTGGCGTTGGTCAGCCGGCCAATGAGAGAGTCCGCTCTGCTCACGCGGCCCAGCCCTCGGACAGGCGCACGCGCTTGACGGTGGGGCTCCCGCGCTCGTCTGGGGAGTGGCGCGTCAGTCCCGGCGGCGAGTGGAACTCGCTGCCTCGCTGCTCATCCCGGTCGCTGCCCTCGTATGAGCTGCCGCAGCTGCTCAGGCTGTCGGCGGGCGAGCGGCCCGCGTCCTGGCGCGACGGCAGTGGGGCGTGCGGGTGCGGTGGCGGCGGGTGTGGCGGAGGGTAGCCCGCAGAGCGATCTCTAGGAGGAGAAACAGGTTCGGACTTGATGTGCAGGCTTTGGGCAGAGGGCTGGGACAGATTTGAACTCTGACATAAGTGAGTGCTATTGCAATTTCTGTAGAAGAGAAGGAAAGTGGGTTACAGGGTGAGGAAAGGGCACTCGTCTGCCATTCACACACACGCACAGGCACAAAGGCAGTGCAAAGACTCCATAAAACCATGTGAGTGTTAAGAAATGCTCATATGATACTGCACACTGCTCTGCAAAACACAAGAAAGTAGCCTTGTCGGCTCACTCGAGACACTGGCACTGCTCTCTACTGAGAGGGACTTAGCAAGAAGAGCTTTTCACTCTCCTACTTGATCGATTTCAGTCATTAGTTCTTGATATTATGTATCTTACACAGAAATAGACTCCTACAATCCCCCAGGGATACAAGAGAGAGTCCTGAGCTAGCTATATACACAATACGTCTACAAACATCAAATATCAATTCTAATTTGTCCCTTGATTTTTCTGTACATTTAGTCTTTCAAAGAAGTAAAAACCATACCTGTTATATTTAATTTTCGGAACTGTGCGCAGATGCACCAAAATTTCGCACCAACTCAGCGCCACAAGTTTGTTCAGAGTGGACTCATTTTTAATATAATTTTATGCACACGGTGACTCGCCTTTCAGGGGTCTAAGATTTCGGGGCGCTGGCTGTCATTTTTTGGGACAGATGCTTTATTAATACAAGGGGGCTTATTCAAACCAGATGGCTTTGTGTGTTGGAGGCCCAAATTATGCCAACCGCTGGTTTAATTATGCTCCTCTTTTGGGTCTGCCTTTCGCTTTTGTTTGCTGTTGAGAGCAGGGGGCCTTCGGAAAGGCGGGGGCCTAGATAGGCGCCCAAATATGTATTTAAACCCCCCACTTTAATCTGAGACCCGCCGCCTCGCGCTCATACAGTAACCTCATTCGGGTCGCCAGATGTTCACCAAGAAGTAGCTAGGCGTGCCAGGAGAGTTAAAGGGGCTACGGGGCCTGTGCAGAAAATGATTGGTCACAGAGCCGGCCGTCACCACCAGCGGAGACGGCCGGCCTTCGATGGGCGTGTCGTGTAATGGGGTGCTGAGTTCGCGTGGCGACAGCTAGCCGCCAATCGGCGACCCCGTGCTCCTGGGTCTCTTACCCGAGATGGGCCAGGGTTGAGTGCTGCATGTTCTGGACGTGTTGCTGCTGCTGCTGTTGCTGTTGCCAGCCCGTCACTGAGCCCAGGTGCAGCGCACTGGCGCTGTTGAAGCCCGAGAGTGACGACAGGTCCGCGCTGCTTAGGGCGTACTCTGCGGGGAGGCGGGGGGGGTGACATGTTACGCAGAGAAAAGAACAAATCCCCACTACTCCTCACAAATATATGAAGTTTCTTTTCACATGCAGTCCAAGGTATTCCCCAGGGACTGTTTACAATATATCTGTCACAATTTTTTATCTATATAAAAAGCCATATTACCATACAATTGATAACAACAGGGTAAAGGGAAACTGCACATTATTAACTGAAACTGGTTAGATTTCCTGTGTACCCAAAGGAGAGGGCATTTAATGCCCCCTGGATGAACAACTGCCTCTTTTCTGACCCTGCGACATCATTTAGGTGTTTCTGTTGAGATCAGCCTGGGTTTTTCATGAGGAATAGATCTTACAAGTCCCACATTTCCCAGATATTAAAACTGTGACATTGCACTATCATGATATTTACTTTAAAAGACAGGGTCTTATCCACTGATTTAGCCCCGAGACTTCCATAATGTCTTTGGCTCACTGGAAAGGTTAGAAGGATGATCTAAAGTTGACATACACACTATTTCTGAATTTAATCAAGTATATGTTTGTTTGGAATCAGAACAAAACAACCACAGGTTATTGTGATAAGCAAGAACAGCAATCTGCAATATGTAACAATTTATAGTTATTTATCTAATACTGTTCAGAAACCACACACAAAATAAAAAGAGGAAATTGTTGGTGGAAGTTCACTCTGGGTGCCTTTGACTCAGGCCTTAAGGTGATGATACACGGGGCGACATTTTGAGCAGCTGTGGCCAGCTAGGGCACGTTCCCATTGAGAATGGGCAACACATTTCAATCCGGACAATTTCGATCTCTGTGGACAATTATTTGGGATCTTCCAATCAGAGTGCTAGAAGCCGATCACATGACCGATCCTGGTAACGTCTCCCTGGCAATACAGGTGCCCTTCTCTGATTGGTTGCTGCCAGCTATCAGTGGCCTTGATTAGCTGCCCTGTGTCTCACCAGGTTGCCTGTTGCCGGCAACATTGCCAGGTAGCATTGCTCAAAAGGCTGGCCCGTGTATCATCACCTTCAGAGCTACTCTTAATGTCTATAGAGCAGCTATACCTACCAGTACCATATGAGGTTGAGATGGCTGATGGGTAGCCTCCCATTCCTTGACCTGGCAGAGTTGGCGTTGCTACAGAAACAACTGGCGTAGCCAATGACTGTGCAGACTGCGAGTTATTTATCCTCTGGTTCTGCAATAAAAGTGAGCGAACAAATAAATATCTGTGTGGATGTACAATAAACAGAATATATATGCCCTTCTATAAAGTTGAAACAAATCAACAGGATGCAAATGCATTGAAATGAATAAATCATGTTGATCTCTGCCAACCCTGAGGTCTCACTGTAGCTATAGTAACCCATACATCACTGTCTCCTTGGCAACAGGGCCTTGGTAGGGCTCCTTTATTGTGCAGGGTGACAGGAATGATGTGAGGTCTATGGGATAAAACAAACTCCTTCTGATCTTTTACCTTTATTTCAATATATAAACAGATTTGGAGATAATGGTACAGCTGTTACGGGTGGAGTGGGTAAGGTAAAAAGTTGATGGGATGACAGCAGACAGGTGGGGGACAAGTGTGTTTTCTGCTTTGCACCACTAGGTGTCGCCCTCGACTCAGCCAAGCTGCTACAGTCACCAAATGTGATCCACATGCCACAGACCATGGGACTACATCCGTGCTTTGTTATAAAAGCAGAGCCCTACTGATTTATCTAAATTATTTAATTTCTCCCAGGCTCCCTGCCTCTTAAATGTCAATTTAAGGATGGGCTCTAATCTTTGCTGTCCCACTTACCAATAGCAGGTCAACATCCTCAGACTGGCGGCAATGAAAAGGAGGAGCAATAGACTGAAATTAGTGTGATTGGTGGCTATGTGGTTTTGGGGAGAGGGCTGCGGGTGGGGCATGGTACAGATCTAACGTGTGTGTAGCTACTCTAAGGGATGTCTGCCATAAGAGCTGAGCTAGTGGAGAGGGTGACCCGGACCTAAGACTGTGTAACTACGTTTTTTCCCAGAATCCTCGGCTGCCCAGGACACTGCCACCACATACAAGATCTTTGATAACACACAGGTGGAAGGGCAACTTGAGAGAACAAATGAGGACAGAATAGAGTGGAGGAAAACAAAAGAGGTTCTGGATTTGGGACGGGGCTTGCGGAGGGGTTACTCACGATGGAGGGCATGGCGCTCTTGGAGCCGGGCGGAATGAGCACGCGCAGGTCCGACTTGCGGTTGTTCATGCCCAGGTTCATGGGCGGGGGGGACTTGGCCTGCATGCCCTTGCCCAGGCCTCCCGGCGAGACCAGCAGGCCGGGGGAGTTGCGGTGGTTTCCATATCCATTTCCTGCAGCAGAAAGAGGGCAAAGCGGCAGTGAGACGCTGAGACTGCCGGGGTCCTCGCCTGCCGCGTGCGTCCTTCTCGCTGCCCGCTTAAAAAGAGAGGGACAACTTAGAGAGCGAACTTAGTGGCGTATCAGCGCCGCGGGAAACAGTGTTCGCGAATTTCATAAAAAGTCCACCAAAACATATTCCTGCAAAAGATTACAGAATATCTGTTTCTCTTCTGCTAAAGCAAAAGTGAGGAGGCTGGAAGGCGCCCTTATGGATCAGGGTGTGACGCTTCGGCACTCGGATGGAGTCGTGTCCTCAGGCCGAGCGAGACAGAGTGCCAGCAGCCGCACCGGCGGGACGATGGGGGCTGCCACGACCAAAGCAAAGTACACCTCAGCTCGACCAAACCCCCCCGGCCCCCTCCCGGGATTAAAGCTTGGGTCTTCTTTTGCAAAGTCAGATTACCGTCTCTGTCGCGGAGCGAAACCTCACTCGTTCCGTGTCGAGGCTGGCCGGGGATTTCGTAATGAGAATGGACCTTCGTCAACTGAAAGCTTCCGAGGATTTTTCATTTTGATTTTCTTATTATTTTACAGTTTGGCTCAGCAGCCGTCTCCTTTTTACACGGCACGTAGACGGCATCAAGCCGGTCACGTGGGTCATCAGGAGACCTGGAGATGGGTCAGAGATCAGCGAACAGTCACCGTCCACTGACCCTTTCTCTTCTGTGAGGGATACGCCCCCCCAAAAAAATTTTCCGGGCATCCGCGTGCTCTTAGGTATAACTGCCAAATTACGGGATGGGAGACCGCAGAGTAGCGGCCTTGCCAGGGGGTAAATATACACGCATGGGGGGGGGGCAGGCAGCTCGTGTTTCAACCGGTCTGAAATGCGGCGTTTAAACACCCCACCCATGCTTATGTCCATAAAGTCAGAGAGCTCCAGAAAAAAAGGACCCCCCCCCCCCCCACCAAATTGCCGGTTTTCTTGCGGTAGGACGCAAAGTGCTCTGATGATGCTCCCCCCTCTTATGGGGGGGGGGGTTGGGGGCTGGTACTGTGGACGTCCGCGGATTTCCTAATCATACGCTGGCGGGAAAACGAGACACAGATGTCCTCCCCGGAACTTTCCACAGGGCATCTTTTGTTTCGCTGCGGCTGACAAGCCCCGGAGGCGTGATCTATCCTGCGGCCGGGACAGGGGCGGCGAGCGACTGCCGGGCCGCCCCACAAGGCCTGTGCCGCTGGCTCACTGCTAGCTTTCGGCATTTCCAGGTACCAGGACAGGTACTGCCGATATAAGCCTATCCCGGATACCAGACCATTTCAGTCAGGCAGAATGTTATCAATAAAGACCATTTTCTTTTGTATAATGCAATTTTACTAGCATGTACAGACTGGGTTACATGTAGAATTGCCTTAGCACAGGGCCGGAAGGTAGAGGAGCCGCCTGGACACAATGCGAAACTATCTGTATAAAGCTCCATGCTGGCTCCTTCTTATGTTCTTATTGCACAGTTCGATGACATGAAGTGCAAACTGTCACTTCGGGATTTCCAGAGCAGCGATCTGACTGTGAACTGCGGACACACCTCTCCAAGTCAGTTATCCAGCGGCTTCTGCCTAGCTTCAGCCTGTCTGGGGTGGACATTACTGCTGCCCTCTAGTGGTACTAATCGGCTATTAATCCGGCCTGTCGGAAAATGTCAGGGTACCCCCAGGTCTCAGGCGCTTCTTCATGACCCCTGCTCATGTTGGTCCAAATGACCCAGTGGGCCACATGATGTGTCTGGGGCATAGCCTTTAAACAAAAGCCCACATGATCGAGGCAACAAGGGTCATCACAAAGGTCGCAAAGGTCATTACATCTGGCCCTGTCATGGACACAGGGGGTGTACATAGGTGTCCCTTGCCGACCTGTGTCGATTGGAAACCCCCGTTCCTGACCAGGCAGCACCGTCTCATCCCACCGCGATCATTTACTTTTCGTCGCCACTTAATTGTGTCGATTCAGACGCACAATGCACGTCAGTCATCCAGCGGGGAGCGAGGCACAGGCTTTTGGGGTGGACGACTTTTAACTAAGAGGTCCTTCAGACTTCACTCCTCTCCTCCCTGTAGTTGTCAGTCTTGTCAACAGTAATAAGAACTTTGCTGACAGAAAGAAGGCTAAAAATATGTATAGAATTTATAAATATGGGGTGTCGGGGGGGGCACAGGTTTTGCCTGCATTTGGTTGCCCCCCGCCTGTAATTACAAGCCTCGGCCTTTAAAGGACACTGTGGGCTGTTCAGGTTTCACAGCGGGCGTCGTGGCGGGGGGGGCATGATGAGGTGTGTTACAGGGAGTACGCCACACAGGCCACCTCCTGCGTGTAACCCGGTCTGGAGTCAAATGGTAGACAGTTCAAATCCCAGAAAGGGAAATACATGAAATCTAAATCCCTGCTTAAGCTGTAAACAGTCCAGCTGTGAGCGTGATTTGTCAGACATCTTTCTGTGTCCTCTTGGAATGGGGGCACCGGCCGGGCTAATAAATTACCATACTAATCAGACGACAATGGCGGGTAACGGGGGCTTTATTGGGGCTGCCCTCTGTTGCACACGGGCCCCCTGCGTAAAGCGGCAGGAGGCCAAGGGTTCACGGCGACCCGGGCCCAGGCCTGGCGGCCGGGCAGCGAGTGATGGGGCGTGGCCAGGCAGATTTCCCGGCAAAAAGTCGGAAAACGGAGGATCCCATGTAACGTGCTGCTTATAAGTCTGCAGGGGCTGGGATTGGTTGTATGGGAAAAAAAGAAAAATGGGCTCCAAGGAGCACACAGGGGATTCAGAAACAAAGCCCTCGCACCCAGCAAGTCCTGCAGAAAACCTGCTTGTCTAATAAGGATGCTTCCAGAACCATCCATGTGTCGTCTGGCTAAATACTCCTTAGCATGACAGAGCCGGTTAAGCATGAGCTGTCTCAGAGCATTCTGCGGCATTACAGACACAAATCTGGCTGTACTATTATGTTAAATCATACATACATACATACATATATGCAATTATAAGTTGATGGCTGGGTAAGCCTGAGTACCCAGCTATGGCCACCTTAATGGCTGGTAACATGCCGAGTTTTTGCTGGCAGGGGTTAGGAAGGTGAACACCACCCTGTCACGGTGACCATGTGGCAGGCGCGTAATTTGCACGGAGGTTACAGGGGGTCATGAAATCAGATCCAGCCAATATAACCCCCCCAATATAATCACATCATTCTGATTAATAAATAGTTCAGCCCCCCCAATGATAGACCCAAAGTTACGCCCTTGCCATGTGGCGTTAGAAAGATCCCACATTTCGGGCAAAAATGCACAGAAAAGAAGCCGAATATTCATGAGAGGCGCTTGGCGGCGGTGGGCGAGTGCGCCCCGGACACTCAGCGCTCGCGTCCCTTTCCGATGCAGCGCCACACACAGGACGCCTCTGTTCTCGGGAATGCCAACAAAAGACACGTTTGAGGGCAGCCGCCGGGACTCGCTGAGGACCGCGCACCGGCCCAGAAAGGGCGCCTTTGTGTCGCCCGGCGATGAGGGCCAGACAGAGGGCCCCCTTCTGACCCCCCGGCTGGTCCGCGGATGGCTGAGGGGCATCCGGCAATGGCCAGCTGTGCATAGAGGATCCCCCCTGCCGACACACACCCCAGCTCTCAAGCGGTGTACGCCGCCTAATTCACACATTAGGACACGACACGCACACACACTCTTAGATACCTTGGAAATATGACAAAATTGAAAGAATTGCGTCTTCAGACTACAAGATAAAAACCTGAAAGGACGGCGTTACAGATGGCAGCAGGCCCCCAGCCCACTCAGTTTTATTGGATATTTCATAAGCGTTGCAAAAAACGCCATCTGAACCGAATCTAACCGCTACGCCCCCATTACGCCCCCACTACGCCCCCATTACGCTCCCACTACTCTGCTAAAAAAATTACCCAAGGTTTTTTTGTTTTTTTCTTTGCTCAGATCTAAACTGTTTCCCAAATAGCTTCCATTTGTGGCCTGGTGTGAATCAGTACTAATATTAAAATAGTCCCCGTGGTTTACTCGATATCAGCCCCCCCGGTCCCCCATTTAGGGGGTCACATATGTCACCTCCAGTTCACTACGCGTAAATATCCTCCTAACCAATGATGGCACACAATGAGAAGTGGTAAAAAGGCCCGGTTTGGCAGGGTACACTAACCGCCCCCCATCAGTGTGTCCAAATGGATAAACCCCACCTGTTCGCACGCTCACACCGTCTGCGTGTTAACGAGGTACATCTCCCCTTTCCTCAACTGAAATATGTGCCCTAGAGGGAGGGGGCAGGGCAGTGGATGGGGGTCGGGGTCGGGGTCGGGGTGGGCAGGTACCCTCCTTACCAGCACTAGTGCCCACGCTCGAGGAGAGGTCCGCACCCATCAGACCACCTACAGGGGGATAGAAAAAAGAGGGGTGAGGAGAGAGAAGAGGAAAAATGCTCCCCCCTGCCCCCCGCCCAATGCAGCAGGTTCCACCAGCTTGACACTCGTGCCCCAGATGGGGGGGAGACCCAAAAAAAAAATGCTCAAGGCTTTACCCACTTTCCCCAACCGGGGGGGGGGGTGGTTCAAAAATGGAAATGTTAGGCCGGTGGCGACGGCATCCAAGAAAAATGGCGTATTTTTAAAGTCAGTGCCTGTGTGGTTTCGCCATCAAGAGACCCTGCCAAAAATCATATTTAGTTATGCTCCTGTAATATGAAGCAAATTGTATGAGGAAGCCAAGTATAATCACAGGGCTTATGGTGTGGGCAGGAGACAGCTGACCAGGGAACTAAATCCAGCATTTAGACAATAATAACAAACCAGGATCAGCCCTGGGTAGCCAGCAGATACATCACCAGAAGGTGCATATATATCATATATATGTGTGTCTGCAATATATATAGTCCTATATATTCCTAAGGATAACAGGGCATGCCCAATTCGGAACTTTTTTTTTACAGCAGTGAATTAAGCCGCAAAATGGGAAGTTTAAAGGAATGCGCTAAACGACAGGGGCTGGTTGACTGGAGAGGCACTCGTTAAGGAAGTGATTTTGGGTTTCTGACTTCAGATGTTCTGATGGTTTATGGGAGGTTTAGAACATGGTGACCCAAGCTTCTAATGAGAAGCAGTCTTGACACTCAAAAGAAAATCATTATATTCAATACTGCAAATAAGATGATCTAGGATAATATTATCATACAGGAATTGAGCACATGCAGCTATAAACAATGGCGTGTGTTGCCCACACTGGGCCAGTCGCACGAGGGGGGTGTGGCCTCCCATTACAGTGACCAATGAGACGAAGGGGCGAGGCCCACCTGTGTTGCCCGCACTGGGCGGCCGATGCGTGACGCCGGGTGACATGCTGTTCCTCTGCAGCGAGGAGTGAGCCAGAGGCAGAAGGCCATGGCCGCCCAAAGAGCTGCCAGGATGGCTGTAGATCAGGCTGTTCGGGTTGCCCCCAGGGATGGACACCGGCATGTCGTAGCTGG